>JADLZL010006244.1:0-84035 GCA_015844335.1 Chrysopogon serrulatus | reverse complement strand
AACAAAAATACAAAGAAATAGTTTCAGTGATGGTTCGGCTCTAGAAGAGGGAGAGAGAGCGTCTCACCTTTGCACAGCCGGTCTGGAGTAGTGCGCTGATCGCGACGCCGGGGACGGGTGCGCAACGGAGTGCGCGGATGGCAAAAAGCCTAGGGGACTGGGGAGGATGCTCTCCGAAGACCTGGTCGGCAACGGGCCTGTTGATGGCGCCGTCGGACAAATTCAGACGACAGCGCGGGACCGGAATCGAGGTAGACGGCGGGCGGCGCTATGGTCAGTGCGGGCGACGTCGCGGGGCCCGTGCGGACGACGGGGGAGCGGGGGAGCGGACGGCGGCGGAGATCCACCAATTGCAAGCGGCGGACACGCAAGCAGGTGACGGCGCGGGCCGGGTGGGGTTTTTGGTTTGGGGGATGGGGTGGGTGGGGTGGGTCACTACATAAGGCCACGCTTGTGGGCCGGGTGGGGTTTTCCGCCACGTACAACCTGGATAGTTTGGACACACCCCATCCTCACCTCCTTCACCCAAAATGGGCCGGAAGAGCAGCCCAACTAGTACACAGGCATCCCTTTCCTTCTCTCCCTCTCAAACTACAGGTGGGACCCGGATGTCATCTTCGTCTCCTACCTTAAGGCGACGCGAATACCGCTTATGGCACTGTGCGCACCGCCTCTGTGCTTGGTCATTGAGCCCCTCTGCCATGGCCGAGATATTTTGCCAATACCGTCTTCTTGCGTTACTTAGCGCCCCTTTGTGTCGTCGCCGGCCAGAGTCGGATATTTTTCCGGCAAACCCGGAGCTTACTCGCCCTATAAATGGCCGGCCGCCGGCCATGGCCGGGCGTTGGCACCTCTCAAGCTCGGAGCTCAAGCATGGGCTCTCCTCGCGCCCGGCGTCCATTTCTCTTTGTCTTCTCTTCCTCTTCTCTCCTTGCTCGGCTTCCCCGTCGAACAGCAGTAGGAAGCCCGGCCGAGCTCCCTCCACCTCGCAGGGGGACCACCGCCGGTACCCCTGCCTCCACGCACTCCAAGCCCGGCGCCCGGGCCCTCAGCACTTACCCTTGTGGCCTTCGCCTTAGGCGCCAAACGCCACATCACCTTGCATACGTCTTTGTCTAGGCCAGCCCGCCCCCCTATACTTCCTCTTTCCACGACAGCGCGCCCGAGGGCAGTCAGGGGCCAGACAGACACCCGACTGCCCCGTGGCTCCCACTGTCAATAACACAAGCCACCTACCTTTTTCTTCCCTTCCTAGTCTCGGTCCCCATAAAATATTGAGAGAAGAGGAGCAGTCCACCAGATCGGCGCATGGGACTACGACACAGTGCAAGTCCGTTGCTAGTATGTCAGCAGGACCCACGCGTCAGCCATTGGGAAAAAGCTATGTACACACGAGAAGCGTACACAGAGAGTAGAAAACACATTTCCCTCGGGCAAAAAAAAAAAAAAAAAAAAGTTTATCAGTTGACATGCAGATATCCCTGTCACAAAATGTCGGCAATTGGTGCGTCTGATAGGGGCTGCGTGTTTGGAGCTTTGGATGGCTTCTTTCACCAGTTTGCCGTCGACGTCGGGGGGAAGCCCTAGCCCCTCGCTTCCTCACCAAGCTGACACAACCCATTTCAGGGATCCAACATCAACATCAATGATTTCAGCTACTTGTTGCTCCACGACCAGGCAGGCATCTGCCCGTGTGGCATCTCGCCTAGACAGCGAGGCCCTTGACGACACCAACATCAACAATCTCGTGCATCGCATAGATGCATGTGTCTGCCTCAAATCAAAACCATTGCTCCAAGACTACTGGCACATTTTCTAAGTGTTCGCTACGTCATCGACGAACCCTTTTTCCTTTTTTATATATACTCTATCTCTACTCTACTCTACATCTACATATAACTACACATAGATCATCTACGTATAACTACACATAGATTATTCAGAAAACATATTGCTCAAAACACCCGCCCATCCGAGGGAAAACGAACCTAGAGAAACGGGCTCGTAATCCCCACCTATATTGTTCAAAACGCCCTGCATTGCACCAGGAATGATTTTTTTACTGAATATGTATAACCGGACACGGTACGGACGCATGAGCTGCATGGACATCCTATTGGACATGGACATGTGGATTCAGTCTGGTATCGGAACTGGAAAGGACACAGATGCATGAACTCCGAGGATGACTCGTATTGGAGACCCGAAATTGAGACATCATCTGGTAGATGATGACATTGAAGTCTCTTAGGTGTATATAGATTGAAGATGATAAAGAAATTGACAGCCTTTCACACATTTCTAAAGAAAGGATCACAGTCAAAGTAGATAAGTAGATAGACACACAAACCCAAGCACGCATTACAATGGCTTAGGTGCCTTTCACATATAGCTTAGGTTCGGCGCAGCTTCCTTAAGTTTCAACAGAGCACGACATCTTCCCAAGAAGTCTTAATCATTGCTTCAGCATCATCAGAGATAGCGACCAGGGGTGTAGAGCCTAAAAGTAGAATTATGCATTGTATGTTATAATCCAAAAATATCTGATCTGCTTATATAAACATGCAACCTGAAAAATTATGCATACTTGTGCGGGGGTTGCTTGGCGATCAAACCGATCTCTTCAGCAATACGCATCTTCTTTCTCACATAGTCATAGTAGCTCCTTGGTTTCCAAAACTGAAAATGAATTTAGCTGCCAAATCAGCAAAATAAAGTAAATTTGAACGTGCATTAAAAGCCAGAGTAGAGGTACATCTAACATCTCGGAAAGACAAAGAAGCCACTGACATTTTCTACAATGGTGTCCATGACCAACTGATGAAAATCACCATCTTGAGCCTACAACAAGCAAAGACTAGTTGTTTTAGTGTGGAGAAACATTCCGAGTAGACACTGGTCTCGTGTAAATGAAGGTTACCTCTTTAACAATGCGCTCCAAATGGGGTTTATACTGGACAAGATATGAACAAATTAAACACAGATGACAAAATAGTTTTGGGTGGGTGGGGCAGAACCAAAAGAAACTAGAGAAATTGAAGTAACATAACACGTGTGAAGAAAGGCAACTTACAAGCCGTTCAATTGGAGATAGATTCGGTTCGAACTCAGTTCCCCAATGAAACATGGACCAATACTTGCCTTCATTGTACACGCACCTCAAAGCATCTGCGAAATTCATCTAAGCAATGTTGAAAGCAAAGAAATGTCTATGTCAGTAAACATATAAAGCTTTGAACAAATAGAGGGAAAACACATCCCTGGTTTAGCATATTCAGGCAAGAATGAAACCTGTTGCTTAGCAAGCAGCTCACACATCATCGTAAGGAAACCAGCATAAGTATAATCATCCTTCACACCCCACATGAATTCCTTAATAACAAATAAAATATCAAACACCGTCATAATTTGCAGTGCCAACTAAATTAACATGTGATGGCAGGGCATTACCTTGAATCTTTGGACAACTGGAGTTTTGTAAACAGAGGGAAGTTTTTCTCGATCTTCAATGCATGATACAAGAGCACATTCTCAATTCTTTCCCGCTAAACAACAAAGCAGCTTTTAGAACACAAGGTGCAAAAGTAAAGAATCAAATGCATCCATTGAAACCTTTAGCCATGAGACTTCTGGTGAATATTTACCTCAGATGACTTCCCTGTTATGTACAATTCAATCAACTGCATGAGACAAGAAGGAAAAAAAAAAGAACACGATGACATATGAACAGAAGTGTAAAGCAATCACATTGTGCACACCTTAGTTTTTCTTGACAACTCCTCCCAGAACTGGACAAATTGTTGGTCATCTGCAAGCGTATGGCGGCGTAGGGGAAATTTCAAGTCTTCGAACTCCACCTGCACAATGAAAACATTATCAGTAGCACATTCATTGCTAGCAACAGTATTCATGCATAAGCAACTATAACCAGCGCTACACTATCCTTGCAGTTCTATAGCGCCAGTCAATGGCATCATCTGTCTCCTAAAAGTCTCACATAGCTCACCTTTAGCAACTATGGGATAAGTTTATCATCCTTGTGGAGGTTCAAAGATTAGAATGATGTCTTATGTGGCACTTTGCAAGGATTTATCTATCTGCATTTGCATGGTTTGTAAACAAAGCAGGCACAATGGTGAAAACTGCAAAACATTTCAGAAGTAGTAGGGCAGTGGCAGAGCTAGAAGGGGTTCGGTCATGCACAGCTACACCCAAACTTTTGAGTTTGTCATTATGCATCAGCTAATTGCATATAAGCTAAATCCTGCATGCTAAAAGAATTCACCTGAATGTAGTGATTTCACTACATATCTGCCCGTAAAGTTCTATATATCATCAATCCAGCCGCAAAGCTCACATGGTCATGTACATGATAGGACAAGCTCTCCACCATCTGTATCAAAGATATCTGTCCACTATTGCCTTTCTCTCAATATATAGTAAAGAACTTGTTTTCATGACATGGTTGTTAGCTTTCTGTTTGTATTTACCATACAAGCATAATTAGCAGTTTATTTCCATTGTATGTGATGTTAGTCTTACACCCATGCACGCCTTTACGCCTGGTATGAAATTTCTAGCTCCACTGATGCAGTAGGGGCGATGGTGCGAAGTGAAAAGGAGGGGAAACTCATAGGTAGGCATCAGAGGGGGCAACCGTGCAATTATATCAATAGGGCTCTGCCTTTATTGCAGGATAAGAAGAGATCCTCCACAGCATACAATGCTGAAAGTTGCCATGTGGGCTTAGCAGCAGTTTTTAGTTGTACTAACTCCGATTTCAAGCATAAGTTGTTTTATATTTGTGCACACGGATTTCGATCACTGGCTCATCTCTAAACCAACACAGGGATTTGAGTACCCTAGTAGCCTAGTGATCGATACAAGATGTGAAACCTTCATAGCATATGGCCCATCATCTCTCAACTTCAGAATGAGTGGACGTGATAATGTAACAGTCAAAACAGAAAGCAACTCATACTAAGGAGTATAGTTGTTTAACACTTACAGTAACACGAAGCACCATGCGCTGGTAATCCTCCACACGAACAAGCTTGCAATATTGAGGGTCAAAGAACCAATCAAAATCGCACTCATATCTTTTGAAGTATCGATTGCGTTCAAGATCCTTGGGAGGGAATAGCTGTAACAGACTTGCATCGTCCATATCCCTGTATTCCTTCTGTACCAACGTACCCAAAAGCAAAGTTTAACTTGGTATGATCTTGCCAATGCATTCTGCATCAGATGCTCTGATAAATAATAACAAAAAGTTACCTCATGAGCCCTGATGCGACACAAGGCGAGGCGTTGGTTCAATTCTTTCTGCTGCTCCTCACTGAACTGAACCCAAAGCTCATCGTCATGAGCAGAAGCGTAATCCTCATCAGGGGACGAGTCCAGCATCCACCGGCGCAAACCATGGATCTCCTTGCTGAGCTTCCCGTCATCCCAGTTAAGGCCTTCGGTTTCATCTTGCTCTTGTTCTTGTCCGTGGGCAATCTCGCCAGAAGAACGCTGGGTATCATCGCGTGCACTGTTGCCGAGATCCCCAGGAGTTGTAGGTGTGCTTTGGATCTGGGGTTTCTTTACCTGTCGATCCTCCAAGCGGAGACTCTCCTCCATCTGCGACCATAACCACCGCAGTGTCCGGATCTCCAAACCCTAGCCTGTTCTGCGGGTAGTATTCGATTCGAAACCAGGTGGAAAAATGGGAATGTTATGGCGGTGAAAGTGGCGATTGATTTGGCGGAGATGAGAGCCGGCGGCCTAGCCGCGGATCAGAGTTTTGGGCACCTAGATTGGAGCGCGGATTCGGAGGAGAAAAAGAGGCGGCGGCCGGAGGACGAGGGGCGGAGCAGGGCGGGGGTGGTTGTAAGGGCCGAGGGGATGGATGCAAAGCAACGTAAACGATTGGTTCCTTCCGAGGCCCAAGTCCACAACAGCTTCCGTGCAGCCGGGTCATATGTTTTTCCTAGGCAAATTTCAGTCCGTTTTTTAGTCCGTTTGGTTGGGCTTAGCTAGAGGCGGCACTTTACCTAGGCAAATTTCAGTCCGTTTTTTACTAAATTTTAAAATCAGATAAACAATTTTTAACTTTTTAAATCATATGTTTTATCTCTCTAAAGTATCTTCAAAAGTTTGTCAAAAATTCACATGGTAAATTTTATGATTTAGCAACTCTCTAAAATATATGACAAGTGAAAAAAGAGTTCATCTCCAATAGTTTGGCATAATTCACTTGCTAAATTCAAATCGAACTTACATCGGGGAACCCTAAGACGAAAAACAAAATTATGTTTATGTCCTTCCACCTCTTAAAAACTTACATTAGGAACACTAAAGACGTAAATAATATTATTTTTATACCCTTCTACCTCTTCTAATACGGTCCGATATGCACGGAGTCGGACGTGCATATGTCTTATACCCAACTTTGGATAAATGATAACCTAGGATGGAGAATTGTTGGACAAGGTTTTTTTACCTTACCAAAAAATAAAAAAAGTAATCGAGATGGAAAAGCTGTTGGAAATGCTCTAAAAGCGGTTTTGAAGGTGATTTTGCCACAATGACACCTGTTTTGCTATAGTGATAGTGATTTTGTTTTTTTATTTTTTTTATTTATTTTAGTTAATTTTTGAAAAATTATAGTAAATTAAAAAAATCATAAAATAGCAAATCCAATTTTGTTGGACTCCAAGATTTACATTATGAATATATAATATGGTATGTTTTAGTATAAAGTTTTTTGCTATTCCTTTTCTTTTTTTATTTATTTCAACTAAATATTTGAAAAGTTATAGTAAATCACAAAAACAAAAAGTGGAAAATATAATTTTCTTAGACTCCACATGAGTAGTCTATACCGTGAATATATAATATGGTATACTTTAATGCAAGGTTCTTCTTTGTAGATTTAAACCTATGCTTTTCAAGAATTAATTGAAATAGTTTATAATTGTAGCTTGTATAATGATTTTGGTGGACTAAAGCATACCATATGATATATTCACGTGTAGATCTATTTGCATGGAGTCTGTTGGCATTTCTAACGTCATTACTAAAAAGTAGATATAAGACCTATCCCTAGCAACAACACCAGAAGTGCTCGGTATTAAATTAACTTATCATTAGCAACTAGCCATTCTTTTATTACTAACATCCCTAGACATAAAATAAGTTGTCATCCTTAATTATAATGCTAGAAAATAACTATAGATTTACATATATTCACTATGACTAGGCGAAATATAAGATATGAATATAATATAAATATAAACTAAATGGGTTCTGCAAGCGGACAGATAATTATACCATTGTAGCATTTTACCTAGGGAGTTCATCCAGGTTATCGATTTATATTTATACCACTGGGAAAGCTTTGTTATAAACTCTAATCTATTATATTGATAAGAAACTATATACAATGAATAAGCGATATTGCCAATGTCATCTACTCTACTCATAACAGGCAGAGGTCACAAGATAAATATGGATAAATAAAGGTGATAGCATAATCAAGTATCATAATTATAGATAATTATCAGAGCATCTTACTAATCATAATCATAGTTAGCCAATGGATAAACTAGAGAGTTAAATCTAAGATAATCCTATAACTACATCAAACCCTAAATCATTATCACATGTAAAGGGGCATCAACTAGGAAGGATGTGCACGAGACATTATCCCACTTCGCGACCGTGCCCTGCTGTCCTACACATGGAGGGTGGACTACAGAGGAACTAACGTAGCTGTCATCTACGCGGACTACCACACGTCCCCGTATGTTAGGGTGCACTCGCAGATAAACAAGACATCTAGACACCATGTCTACATATCACCTATCATCTACCCGGTGTACATTTAGGTAAACGCTATACGAGCAATTACACGAATTTAATAACATCAAACTAACTAAACTAGACATATAATCAAAGTAGACAATGAATATTGCAATTAAGAACATATGAACTATTAAGAATAAAGTCTCCCTAATCTGAATAATGAATACAATAAGAAAATAAGAACTAGAACTATCTTCGAAATCCTACGCTCCAGATAGACGCCGGGGGCTCTAGATCCCGATGAAGAACTAGATCCCCTCTATTTCTAATCTAGCTAACGAATCCTATGAGCTAGAAGGCTCTTGATGAACTAGAAAGCTTCTTGATGCTTGATGGCTTGAGGCCTTGATGAATAATGAATTGGCCCTCTCCAGGGGGTCTACCCACATATTTATAGTCCGGTGGGATGCGCGTGCACCGCAGGATCAAACCGACGTAACCAACGGTCGAGATGCATCAGGAGAGGCGGTGAAGGAAGCTTCCAGAAGGAGGGCGAAACTCTAACCCTAGGGGGGCCGGCGCCTCGCCCTCCCGTTGCGTCGGGTGTCTTCCAGAGTCTTCCTGAGTCTTCCCGCGATATTTTCCGTAGCGGATAAGTTTCATGGTTTATTTGCACTTGAATCCCTCTTTTCAGCTTTTCTAGAATAATCCCCGAAAAAATACGAGAATATGCAAAACTCGTGAAAATTGTCGGTTAAAACCCTAGACTAGTGTGTTTTCATGTTTTTTTATGTCTAAAGTTCTAGTGAATGTTGACGCTATCCATCGTCAACAGAGTCCAACAAAATTGAATTTTCTATTTTATAATTTTTGTATGATTTACTATGATTTTTTTAAGACTCAAATTAGAAATAAATAAATAAAAACTAGCAAAAAACTTTTATTCAAATGTACCTAATATATATTTACTGTGTGGATCTCCTCATTTGGAGTCTAACAAAATAAGATTTTTTTATTTTAGATTTTTCTGTGATTTACTATGATTTTTCAAAGATTCAACCAAAATAAATAAAAAAATAAAACCACCATTACTATAGCAAAACCGTTGTAATCAGTAGCACAACCATCTTTGAAACCGCTTTAGGGAGGTAAAACGTATGGTTTGAAAAGTCGAAGGAGATAGTTTGTCTAGTTTTAAAGTTTAGGAAGGAAAAACGAACTTTCATGAAAGTTGGGAAGAAAAAGTAATTTTTTTATTATCTAGTATATTTTTTAAAAAACTGTTTTGTAAAACCATCAAGATAATGTCATTTTTCTTATGTGTTTTTGAAAACCGTCAAGATAATGCTATTTATTCTAACAATTTCTATAATAATAACAAAAAATTAAAACAATCTGAAAATTTCAAGTTTAGTGTTGACGGTCCTTAATGTTCAAATCCAACCGTCAACTAATCTTTCAAAATGATATAAAATCAATCCATCTACCTAGAGTAGGGCTTTAACTAACGAATTCCACGAGTTTTGGTGAATCAATGGTTTTGCAGGTAAACACTGGAAAAGACACACTTTTGAGCTACACCACAACATAGAATGCAAGATTTTACGCCACGGCAACATAGGAACTTTCCAGAAGAGACGAGAAGGCACCACACCGAGCCGGGGGCCGGGGGGCTGCCAGGCCGACCCGGACGGTCGGCCTTGGACCGCCGGTCTGGGCTCTGCCCGTCGCGCCCGGTTTGGCCGGTTTATTTCACCGCCTTTGAGGAACGATCTCCACCATCCGCCAAGGTCGGTTTGATCCGAGGGCTCATGTTGATTCGCCAGGGGCTATAAAAGGAGAGGCACACCCCTCATGAAGGGAGAATCCAAGAGAAGAAGAGAAAAGCCTTTAGTTAGAAACCCTAAGTAGGATTCTCGGAGGTGTCCCTTGAATGGATGACCTCTTGAGTTAGTGTTGACGGTCACTAAGTCTAAATTTTATACCGTCAACAATGGCTCTTGAAAAGGCAATAGTAGACTAATAGAGGTTATATCTGACAAATTCCACGAGTTTTGTTGATTTGTGAGATTTCCAGGGGATTTTCCAGAAAAAGCTAAAAGAAGGATTTTAATGCAAATTTACCACGAAACTTAACCGCGACGCAACTACATCACCGAGATGGTTCGGAAGACTCGAAGACACCCGAAGAAGCGGGGCCCGCAGCCGCCACCCCCCCCCACCATGGGGCGGTCCGGCGCCCTAGGGTTCTTGGCGGCGCCCCTTCCGAGAATCTTCCTCCTGCTGCCTAGGGTTTTCATCTCCACCGTTGGCTACGTCGGTTTGATCCTACGGCGTGCGTGTACTCCACCGGGCTATAAAAGGAGGGGGTAGACCCCCCTTCAAGACACCAATTCATTCCTCCCCGCTTCATTCGTCAAGAGTAGTCGGTTAGGGTTTCCGAGATTAGAAGTAGAGCTCTAGTTCTTCAAGTTCTTAGTTTAGTTGTCTAGCAAGATTCAAGTAGAGATCGGGCCCGCTCGGGATTCCGGATCTGTCTTCTAGAATTTGGTAATTTTATCTTGTATTTCATTATGACTTTGCTCTACTTTAATATATTGCTACTTATTCAGTTCTTAGTTTATTCTAGTTGCACATTTGATATAGATGTAGTTTATGATGATTATTGTTATATGATCGTAAAGCGCCTGATTCAATACTTGAGTGAGTCAGGTGGTGCGCATTATGTAGACGTGGTGTCTAGATATATTGTGTACCTACGGAGGCACCCTGATGTGTCGGGTCGTGTGGTAGTCCGCGTAGGTGACAGCTGCGTTGGTTCCTCTGTAGTCCACCCCCCGTACGTAGGACTAGCCGAGCATGGTCGCGAAGGAGGTGACCGTTGTGTCTTAATATCCTCATTAGTTGATGCTCCTTATGATGTCTTCTGATTTTATTGCACTATAGATGAAAATGTGTAGCATGCGTAGGTCTGTAGACTTTATATTAGCAATTACATAGGTTTCTTTATTTCTAACTGAACCTCTAGATTGCTTTACTACATTAGAGAGTCTCTATATTCTAGCTCGGAATACCATTTATCTTAATTACTCATTTATCATTTATCGTTATCTTGTTGACTAGTTATTGCTAAGGCATTGGTGTATTAGGTTATGATAGGGTTTATCCATTTATTATTCTTAATCCTTAAAATTTTCCCCTCCTAATAAGTAGAATGCTTTGCTTTATCCTTTTGGCATAAAAAAATAAATCAACGATACTCGAATACTTCCTCCGGGTGAAATGCTACAACGGGAGAATTATCTCGTGCGCTTGCGGATATATTCTATTTAGAGTCATTGCGTGTAGATTATTTTTATCCTTGGTTTTTGGCATCATGTTAGGGATGACAACTTAATTTGAAGTGATGTCAAAAATACCAACAGTTAGCATTCCAAGAGAGAGCTAGTTCTATACCTCTATAAGCTAGTTCTTCAGAGATAGAGAGATAGAGTTAAAGAGAAAGTTTTGGAGGAGTATCGGTCTATCGGTGCTACCTCTACGGCTTGTATCTGAGACTCTTTGGAGTCAACTTCTGTGTTCAAGTAAGTAACATTGTTTATCTTGTTTTGCTAGTTTACGACTCTTTTGAGTACTTTAATCCTTGTAGCTCTTGGGTTAGAGTAGTATTCATAGTGTAAGCGTGATGCTTAGACTCCGTTACTCGTAGATGTACCCTATTGTCCGGATTTGGTGGTAGCTCACGGAGGTGACTTATAGCTCCGTTGAATCTTACTTATTCCACTATCCCGTCAGTAGGCCAAGCAGAAGAATAGTTGGTAGCTGAGTATAGCTCTGTCTATGCTTTCCTATCCAACTCCCTAGTAAAACATCTTAATCATAATTTGCTTGAGCCTGAACTAGAAGCCTTAGTTATCACTTCTATATCCCTACCTTCTACAGCCTTGTTTGCTACTCAGTTGGTTAAGTGTAGTTTAGAAGACCCTCACACATCTTTCTTTGGGTTCGATATTAAAACTGGGTATACTTATCCAGTGAAGTGCTACAACGTATCCGTGCGCTTGCGAAATTATTCAGTAGGCATTAACAGATACCAACATTTAGTATTATTGGTTGTAAACTGTTTAAGTTGAATCCAATCCAAACTATTTTTTGATGGCTTGTGAGTCTACGAAACCATAAGGAAATTTCAAGTTTAAATCCGTATTATGGCAATACCATTATAAAATTAAAAAAAATGCCACCATCGGACTAATAAAAATTTTTCGTCCAACTAAGAGATCGACTCGGCTACCGTTTAGTTTTTGTTTACATATCTATCCCTAAAATTTTTCGGGTCCAACCTTTAAAATAGTTCGGACTCGTATTAGGCCTAATTCTACTCAGTGTCGTATTTAGTCCATGACTTCTATTTTTCCATTTCTCTGATTCAATCCGCACGCACGCTGCACTGCGCCATACCCAACCGCCGCACGCCGCTTGTAACACCTCTGGTGTTATGTTAACATAAACCTGCCATGTCATCATCGTCATTGCATAAGCATTCATCATTAGAGAACCCTAATTCAAACAAATAAAATGAGTTTACGATTCTAGGGTTTTGTTTGAGCTCTTTATATCACATGTGAATGTGTTTATCATTTAAATTCCACCCATAAGTTTACTTTTGTTTATAAAAGCAATCAATTAAAACCAACCTTGGTGTTTGCAAGTGTTTGGCTAACCCTAATTCACACCCCAACTATGATTTACAAGTCAAATGAGGTGCAAGAAAGAATCAAATTTGAATTTGGAATTCAAATCCCAAACCCTAGCTCAAGTGGCTAAGTGTTGGAATTTGAATTTCACTTTCAATTTTGGTGAGCTAACCATAATTAATTTTATAAATAAAAGTTGCTAACCAATGGCACTATTTCAAAGTATGAACTTTGTAATTTGAAAGTGTACTATTGGTTGAGTTTGAAAAGTGCCACATCATCATTATTTATTTGCCCAAAGATTCAATTTGAAAATCCTTTTCAAAAATCAAAAATTCAAAGGCCTTTTTACCCCTTTTACAATTTCACCTCAAAATATTCAAAATTTGGGGAAACTCCAAAAATACAGTTTGTGCATTTCTTTGAGCTCTACAACTTTGGTATATAAAGTTTTTCAAGTTTTTGAATAAAATTTGAAGTAATTTCAAAAGATGTTTGAATTGGAAATTACCCCTTTTGAGTTTTAAACTCTAATTCAAAAATTATTTGGTTTCATGAAAAACTTCCTAAATGAAAGTTGTAGACCATGAGAAATAGAACAACTTTTATTTTTGGAGATTTTTCTTTTTATTTAAAATTTGAAAGTAATTTTGAAATCCCAAAGGTTAGGGTTTTGTCCCCTTTTCAAATTTGAATTTCAAATTCAAAAACTAATTTGATTCTTACCAAACTCCTTTAATCAAAGTTGTAGAGCATGAAAAGTTGCACAATTGATATTTTGGGAGTTTTTATTGTTCAGTTCAATTTTTGGGATTAATTTTGAAAATCAAAAGAAAAGGTGTCCCTCGTGCTACGGTGGTGAGCAGGGGGGTGCCCATGCCGGCTGACTCACCGGCGCCGCCGTGGCCATTCCCGCGCCGCCGTCCACCTCCACGCCTTCGTGAAGTTGCTGGCCACCTCACCGCACCGTGTTTGCCCTATAAAAGCCAGTGTCGGCCGACGACGAGCTCCTTTTCCTTCTTCTGCTCACCGCCGGCCGCCGTCGCTTCCACTGTCAAATTCACGTTCCACACACTGCCACCATTTCCAATAGCTTGCCATAAGCTCCGTTACGTCCTTGCGAACTCAACAAGCCACAAATCACCGTCTCTGGTCGCTGGAATCGCCAGGGCGACGTCGTCCTCTCCATCTCCGGCCGACTGCCGCCGCCGTGAGTCCTCGCCCGTCGCCAGAGCTCGTCCAAGCGTTTCCAACGCAACCAACTGCCTTGCTAGCCTCGCCTTGGCTTACTGATCATGGTCGATCTCTCTCTTGTCGCAGCCGAGCCCCCTACGCACCAGGACGGTGCCTCGCCGTCGAGTTCACGCCGCCGCACGTCCTGCCACCGCCGACGACCTTGCTCCGACCACCTCCAAGCCCGCCGCTCCTTTGTTTTGAAGTCGTGGTGAGCCCCTGAAGCTTGCAGAGTGTTGACGGTCCTTAACGCCTATTTTATACCATCAACTATTGCTCAATATAACATGATATTAACCATAAAGCATAGTTGTAGGGTTTGATTCTAACGAGTTCCACGAGTTGTGTTGTTCTTGATCGTTTTGTAGGTATATCCAATTTTGCATAGAATAAAAGTATCTTAAATGGGGAATTGGACTGCACCAATGCGACGGGCTCGTCGAGACGATCGAAACGGACACATCATTTGCTATATTCGGAGTCCGGAGTCAAAAGATATCAATTCTACACCGAAACCAACACTAGAAGACTCTAGAAGGCACCAAAAGGCGACGTACCAAAGGTGGGGCCCACTTGTTACAGGGTGGGGCCGCCCGGCCCCACCGGGCCGCCCGGCGCCCTACAGGCCGGCCGGGGGGCCGCTTCGACGGAGGGGCCTCCTACCGCCTTAGGGTTTCCATCCGCACCGCTGTTGCCGAATTCGGTTTGGCCCAACAAGCAAACGGTGGAAGAATTAGTCCCACATCGCCTGTTCGGAAGAGGTGGGAGGCTTTCTAGGCTATAAATAAAGAGGCGGACCCCCCTCCCCGGGGCACCACATTATTATGGAGATGTAGAGGCGTCCCTCGAATGAATGACCTCTCATCTCTAGAGAATTAGGGCTAGACTTTCCAATGTAGTTCTAGTTGAGAGTCGGGGAGAGCGGCGCTTACGCCGGGTTCCTGAGGAGTCTTCGCAGAGTCATCGAGTTCTCGTATAACTTTGTATCTATTCTTGTAAGACTTATGCTTTAATATATTTATCTTACGTATTTACTTTATGCTTTTATATTATGTTTAGTATAGTTGTTATACTTTAGCATGGGATCTCGCTCAGTATTAGGTGCTCTAGTTAGCGTGCGTGACTAGAGTAGTAATCGTTAGCATAGACGTGGTGTCTAGGCTAGTGTTTACCCCCGAGTTTGCGCCCAATTCTTCTGGTTAGTTGTGGTAGCCATCGAGGTGACAGACTTTGTTGGTCTTTGTATTCCACCACGTCGAGTTGGTGTTTCGTAGAGCTTTTGGCGGCCTTACCCGCTACCTTCTTCCCGGTCTTATTCGAGAGTTGGATAGGTACTTGTTGCTCCAAAGTGTTATTGTGTGATTACTTTATCTACCATAAATCGGTTATTATAGAACCTTGGTAATAGAGAAGTATTTAGGAACCTTGAACTCTCCCGTTGTCCTCTCACTTTAGCTATCTACTTATTTATCATAGAATTCTCCTGTGTGTGTCATATATACATAATTCCTATCAACTATCATTTACCCCCTACTTTAGTCTAGTTGGTGTATTAAGTTAGTAGATACATGATGGTGAACTATCAATGTCTTATTCCATTGTTTCCCAGTGGTAAAATATAAATAACGATACCTGGAATACTCCCGGTAAAATGCTACAATGGTTTTACGTGGCGCTTGAAATCCTTCATATATTAGTTGTGCATAAGAAATACCAACAAGCATTTTTGGCGCCGTTGCCGGGGATAGGGATTTACCTCTATTTCTAGTAGCGACGTTAGAAATATCAACACAGAGGTGTTGGTTGCGTCTAGCATGCAGCTGTCCGGCCGAAACAGTGGCTCGCCGGAGAGCTCCGTCGGGTCACCGTTGCCGTGCACGTCGCGGTGTTAACCCAGGGTCGTTGCGCGTCGCGTTTGGGTCGTATCGAGTTCGCATTGCTATGTGGAGTCGGTTCTACCGTGCTCGGTTTCGCCCGGAGAGAGGCTCCGGGGAGCTTCGGTCACTTGCGGCGGTCGCCGTCTTGCCGGCCGGCCACCGGCCTCCCCGCGAGCTCGTGGTTGGCAAGGGTGTTGTAGTAGGTCGTTGGGTACGGGCGTGGCGAGAGGAAGCCGCTGGTGCAGTTGGTTTGGTCAGAGGGGGCCATGGTTGGCGAGCACCGCTGTCGTCCGCCCGCCGCTCCTCCACTGTTCCTCGCCGGAGACAGAGTGAGAGGGAGGAAGAGGAAGGCGGCCCGACGCTTGGGTCCCGCTTGTCGAGAGAGAAAAGAGAGAGGGAGAGCCGCTGGCGCCGCAAGACGCAGCGTGAGGTCGGGCCGTGCGGGCTGAGTTGGGCCGCACAAGAGAGCCCGCGGAGGAGAGTTTTTTTTTTTTTTCTTTTTTTTTTTTTGTTTTTCTAATGCTATTTTCACCTTTTTTGTAATAATTTTGTTTGGGCAGATAAAAATATGAGAAAAATATGTATGTGTTCCTTGTATTATGCTCTGTCCAGGAAAAATACTAACTATGTTTTTCCAATAAGTTTTATTTGTATGATAATTTGCTCCTTTAATTAATAAATGCAACTTCCATGATTTTTAATAATTAAAATATAAGTCCAAAAATTATGAAATTTGTTTTGTGTGCTAATTAGATGATAATGATCTTAATTATGAAGTTTGATCCTATTTTGATTAAGTTTTGTGTTACACTTAATTAATATCTTAATTAATCAATGTTTAATTAGTAAATTCTTTAATTGATTAGGGTTTAATTAATCTCCAATTAGCAAGTTAATTAGTGGCTTTCAACGACTGTAAAAATGGTTAATAAATTAGTAATCACCCTTAATCACTTTTAGTGTTGCTTGATTTTGGGGTTGAGTGATGACCCTAGGTCATTAACCCTAATGACCTTCGGCATTTCATGTTGATTGCGTATCGCTAGTTCGTCGTCGTCGACGCTAGTTATACCTTCTTAGTGCGAGGCTACCGTGAAGGGAAGTTGTACTCAAGATAGGTTAACGATCGTTGCATCATTATCGCATGCTCTTTGTTCACTGCATCGTAATCATGCATTTCAATCGTGTAGTTGTGCCGTCCGAGGAAGGAGTTGATCCAACTCCTAACCCTGAAGAAAGTGCCCAGTGCGAAGAGGTTGGTCCAGATCCCGGCAGCACCATCCCCGAACCTCACTTCGTCGAGCCCCAAGGCAAGCCCCGGATGCATTTAAACAATTTCTTATTTTTTGAAAAGCTTTATATTTTATGTTCCAGATATGATGCATTAGGTATTAGGAGTTGTGTGATATCCTACTTTGATGCATTTACCGTACCTTGATATATTACCCTGGATATCTGTTTTGATTTCGAAATGCTTAGTACACGCTTAGCCTTGCTACTAGTGTAGGTTTTGATAAACTGTTTTAAAAAATGTGATAACAACACTCCCTGAAGGGAATTTACGAAAACCTGATGTTGCTTGTTGTTTATCCTTGTTCCGACGGGGTCAATGATATACACCAAGAACATGATGATGAGTAACTCGAGACGTCGGTGGAGTGACTTGCATCAGGAAGGGCTAGTGCTCTGGTGTAGTGTCGTCCACTTGTGTCGGTTAAGGACCGTCCGTTGTTTGGCGCTGGGATCATGAGGTTATTGGATAGTACTAGTCGCATGCTAATGGCGGCAAGCTCCCTTGTATGATCCATGCGAGAACGGATAACCGGGACGGGAAGTAGCGTGTACCCACACTACGAGCGCACCGTCGACGGTAAGACTGACGGCGTAGGAAGATGGTGTACTGTACTCTCATAGCTAGGACCCGTTCTGGTTTGGAGAAATGCAAGCGTGAGTTGATGTATATGAGATGTTCGGTCCTGCATACATCATGTGGCTAGGAAGCCCCAGCTGGGTATATTAAGCAATTCGAATCGTCGGTGCTCCACGATATGGGAGACTTGATCCGAGTCCCGGCATCGTAGTAAGAATGAAAGTGTGAGAATGAAAGGTTTTGAATCCGGCATGTGTTTGACAAGTGATTGTTAAAGTAAGGATTGGTTTAGTCCCTTTTCGCAAAAGGATGTCTTTTGATCTTGTTAAAGCCTCACCTTGATTCCCATTAGCCAGCATTCCTAGTCTTCTCCCCAATTTTTGGTCGGGTAAGTCTTGCGGAGTACTTTATGTACTCAGGGTTTGTTCAACCCCTGTTACAGGTGAACCGCATGGACAAGAGTGCTACGACCCTTGTTGCATGACGGTTATCGAAGAAGTGACTGACGAGGAGTAAATTGAGTGGCCTCTGGGCAGGGCACTTTTGTTGCGTGGTTTGTAATAAAGTTATATAATGATACTTCCGCTGGTTTATAATAATGACACTCTGGTTTGTATAAGTTTTGCAAAAGATTTATAAATTAAGTTATTGTAAGTCTTCCGCTACTCGGTATTTGTATATGAAAACCGTTGTAATCTTGTGATGTCTCCCGTAAGTATCGATCCCGGAGTAATCGTGGTTTATCGGGGATCCACCCGACGGAACGTTTTAAGTTATGTGGTGTACAAGCATAGCCGACGGAGGTCTTAGGGACAATGTCAGGTGCTTGTGGGCCATATAATTTAGAAGGTTCTGCCACACCGCTCTAAGTCCGCTCGTGCTTCCCTCCCTCTGTTTCTGATGCAGCGCCGCCGTCATGGCAAGTGCAACTCGGATCGAAGGTCGCTGCTCCTTTCGTCTCCTTATGCCGGACGCCGTATGCCGCTTCCAAGTTCGCTCGTGCCGCCGTCCATGACAAGTATCCAATGTTGCTGCTCCTTCCGTCTCTGCCACTCACGCCGCCTCACTGATGGCTGGCACAGGAGCTTGTGGCCCGTGCCTCCATGGTGGCGCTGAGTCATGCTGTCTTCACCTCACGGTTTCCTCTCCTGGTGTCGCACGGACGTCCTTCTTTATGTCGCCGGTTGAAGCTCCATGTCCGCCTCCATGAACGAGAACGTGACATGCAATTGAGGCCACACAGTAACACCGTGGAGCTCGCTAAGGCCGATCGAGTAGTGAAGCTCCAGCGGCCCGTCGTCTCCCTATCGCTGGCCTTTATTCTGTCGTCTTTGTCTGCTATATGGTGGCCGACGGCCGGCTGTTGACGAGCAAGGGACAAGAAGCAGCTCAAGGACACAAGTCGGTGCAAGATCTTTAACTGCTGTGGCTGGGACTGCAGAAGCAAGCTTTCGGAAGCCACCGTGGTGTCCTCTGCTGCGCGGAACTTCTGGCCGACGCAAGTCGCAATAGCCTTCATGGCTCCGGCATCGTGTGAGCCGGCTAAGGCTATCCGCACTCTTCATCCTCTATATCTATACTCTAAAAGGAATATTTCGTCCTAATCATCAAGATTCTCTTCTCTATATTCAATTCTTCCGCATTCATGTATCCTCTATATCATCCTCTATCCATTATGAGGTTCACTTGTCACTTTATCCAAATATATCCATGTGAGATCTTGTTTTGAAGAATTTATTGAAATAAATTTAATAATGCAATCGGAATTTAATTTGGATTTTTGGTTTGCGAGTTATAACACTTTTTGCTTAGTTAGAATAGTGGGCCCTGCACAAGATTCTTTTTCTGCTACGCATGCTGCTGCTACCAGACGTCCGGTACTCCTTTAGATATCAAGGATGGTGCATGTCTACCGGAGCATATCCAGTATACGCTGCAGCAAAATATCCGCTATACAGGCTGATGTGGAGGAGTACCGGATGACATCCCGTGTCCAGTGCGGATAGCCTAAGACTATCCGCACTGCATACAATAAAAGCCGTCCGGTTTCAGTTTGGCGGACGAAAACCTCCGCAGCGGGCTCCTGGAAACCGCCAGCTCATCCGGGAAGAGAGGCTCCCGACGCCAAATTTGACGCGGTACCGGGCGTGCGCCATCGCCTGCCCTGGCCCCACCACGCGCCGACAGAGGAGAGAGATGATGGGCTCGCGACAGAAAGAGAGGAAGGAGGAGGCCGCCGCTGTTGTGCAGGTGCTCCTCGCGCCCATCCGCCGGCGAGCTCGCGCTGGCCTGCGCGCCCGCTCCTCGCCATGCGACAAAGAGAGAGGAGGGACGAGGCCAGTGCCGTCGTTGTCGCCGTCGCCGTGTGAAAGCCCTAGTTTGGTTTTGGCTAATTGATGAAACCTAGGACTAACCCTATTGCTAAATGTGTAGCATTAGAGCAAGGAGAGGTCCAAACCAAGTGGTGGAGTGGTGATCAATATGATGGTGGAGACCAATGATGATCAAGTACCACACTTGGAGATGAAAGAAGATGAGGAGCAAGATAGAATGCTAGAGGCAAAGGTATTTGTTAGGATATTTCCATTTTGCCGGCCATAGGCGAGTAGAGAAGTTGATGGCTGGGTTTAGGATTGATAACCGTACTATTAAGAGGGGCAATGTCGCGCAACATCGGTTATCTAAGTGCCACTAGGTGAGCAATGACTTTGCATATGCATTAGGGACCTAGTGTACTAACAATCTCTTGCAAAATCCGTTTGAAAATGCTAACACACGTGCATAAGTGGAAAGACACTTTTGTGCTCGGCGGGACTCAGAGGTTTTCGGTCGAATTGGGGTCACTCAGAGGTGACCGGACGCTGTCCTGGTAGGTACCGGACGCGTCCGGTCAAGTGCTTGGCGTCCGCTGTTTTTCAGGTGTGACCGGATGCTGGGCGACCGGACGCTCCGGTGCCGCGTCCGGTGATGTGTGCTGGCAAGGCCGAGCTGAGCAGTGAGTGGACCAGACACCGGGCGCGTCCGGTCAGTGGGCAGCGGACACGTCCGGTCGGAAATTTCCGTTTCTGGACCTCTCTGGACTGTGACCGGACTCGCCTTTGGCGAAGGCGTCCGTCGGAAGCGGACGCGTCCGATCGTTCTTGATCGCGCGAGAAGTTGTTCAAAGGACGTAGGGCGCGAACGGTAAAATTCAAACGGCTAGTACACGTGGGCGTTTATGTGCGACTAGACGCTGGACCGGACGCGTCCAGTCAGGCCGTCTCGGACGTCCGGTCAGTGCGCAGACGGGGTGTTTTGTGAGTAACGGTTGGGTGTCTTTGGGGCGCCTATATAAATTGTTTGGCCGGCTTGGGGGAGTCTCTCTTGCCACTTTAACATACTTGACATCTCCTACAGCTAAGCAAACCTCCTACCTCACTTTGCATTCATCTTGATTTATCTAGAGAGTGATTGGGAGAGCTTCTAGTGTATTTGCCTTATGATTGACCATCTAGTGGCACTAGTGAGCGTTCTTGCTTTGCGATTGAGCTTATTACTCTTGGTGATTGTCGTCATCTAGACGGTTAGAGCAAATGAGCCGGAGTTGAGCAAGGTTGAAGATTGTTCTTGGCCACTCCGGAGGTGATTGTGAGGGGTGTTGATTCCACCCCGTGGGGAGATCGCGAAAGGAATCCTTAGTGAAATCTCGTGTCATTGAGTTACCCTCACTTTGTGTGAGTTCTTGTGGTGCCCTGTGAGGGCTTGGCTTGTGACGCCGATTAGGTATCGAACTACCAAGTGTGTGGTCGACACAACGGAGAGTAGCGTGCCGGCAAGCACGTGAACCTCAGGATAAAAATCTTGTGTCCCTTGGTGTTCTTGTGTGGTTTGATCCTTCGAGATCAACTTAGATTTCTATATTGGATCATCTCTTCGAATTTCATTGTATTGACAAAACGGTGATTGGTCATCATCCCGAAGGCACGGTTTGCACACTCCTCGGTTCCTCCTTACAATTACATTTGTGCAAAATAGTGTATTAGGTTGTGTAGCATAGTTGAATTGCTAAGGACCCTATTCTTAGTGTGTCTAGTGTATTAGGATTGCTAGAATTGGTTAGGTTGGCTTGCAACCCACTCTAGGCTAAGCGCAACACTTGCTTCGCCATTTGTTATACTAACCGGTTTTGTCTAGTGCTTTGTAGAATTTTTAATTAAGCTATTCACCCCCCTCTAGCCATTTAGGACCTTTCACCGTGGCCGCGCCCTGGAGCTCACGCGCCGAAGCCCGCCCACCTCCACCCCGCGGCCCCCAACAACAGGGCGCGGCCGCCTCCGCTTCTCGCGTGCCGAAGCTTCGCCCGATCGCTGCGCTCGCGTGACGAGCTTGCCGGCCGCCGCACCAAGCGCACCCGCTTGCTCGCACGCCCGAGCTCGTGAGCCGCCGCCGCCTCGCGCCCGGGAGGAGGGTCTCTGTCACGAGCCAGGGAGAGAGAAAAGATGCCGCGCAGGGAGGAGGAGCAAGCCGCCGCCGCCCAACTCATTGCCCTTGCCTTGTTGGTATTTCTAACGTCATTACTAATTAAGAGATTAGAAACACATGGTATAAAATTAACTTGTCATTAACAACTAGCCACTTATCTCTCACCCACATCCCTAAGCATGAGCTAGGTTGTCATCCCTAATTTTATATGCTAAGGATAAATATAAGTTTATATATATATATGAATCAATCAATATGACTAGGCGTAAATATCGATATAAACTAAGAACGGTTCTGCAAGTGGACAGATAATTATACTATTATAGTATTTTACCTAGAAAGTTATACCAGGGTTATCGATTTATATTTATACCACGAGGAAGGTCTTAGTAGGACTTATAACTATAACTTATACTATTAATGTGAAAGGTAAACCATAACTAGAATCCTACTCATAACAGAGATAAGTCACGTGATAAAAGATATATGATAAATAATGATCAGTCATCATAAATAGATAAGCATCATAGCTCTTCTAGTCATAGTATTAGCTAGCCAATGGATAAACTCGTAAAATAAATACTAAGGTAATCCAATAACTACATCAATGAATACTCTAATTAGTGCAATTACATTTAGCAATTATTGTTAAGTTAATCCTACATCATGATCACATGTAAAGAGGCATCAACTAGGAAGGATGTGAAACAGAGTCATCATTCAACTTCACGATCGTGCCCATGCTAGTCCTACGCATGCGGAGGGTGGACTACAGAGGAACCAACACAGCTGTCACCTGTGCGGACTAGTACACGTCTCGGCACATCAGGGTGCACTCGCAGATAAGCAAGATATCTAAACACCACGTCTACATACTGCCAATCATTCACCCACAATATCTCTGGATGAACGCTATACGAGCAATTACATGAATTTAATAAGATCAAACCAACTATCCTAGACATATAATCAAAGTAGACAATGACTATTGCAATTAAGAATATATAAGAGATTAAGAACAATGTTGCCTGAATCATAATATTGAATACAATAAGAGCAAAGTACTAAAACTATACCAAACTCCACGCTCCAGACAGACGCCAGGGGCTCTGGATCCCGCTGAAGAACTAGAACTCTTCTACTTCTAATCTAACTAGGCTAAAGCTATGAACTAGAGAGGCTCTGATGAACTAGAGAAGGCTCTTGATGGATTGATCTCCAAATGACTTGATGCCTCCAGGGAGGGGGGGTCTGCCCCTTTATTTATAGTCCGGTGGGATGAACGTGCGCCACAGGATCAAACCGACGTAACCAATGGCCGAGATAACTCCTCGTAGGTGGTGGAGGAAGCTTCCAGAAGGGGGCCGAAACCCTAGAGGGGGGCGCCGGCCGACCCCATCTGGCGGGTGTCTTCCAGAGTCTTCCCACGTCCCAATGCCGATATTCCCCGTGGCGGATAAGTTTCGTGGTAAAACTACACTTTAATCCCTCTTTTAAGCTTTTCTGGAAAAGTCTCTGAAAAATACAGAATATGCAAAACTCATAGAAATTATCAATTAAAACCCTAGACTAGTGTGTATTCATGTGTCCTCTTGTGTCTAAAGTTCTAATGAATGTTGACGTTATCCACCGTCAACACGTGCGCGCGACGGCTGCCGTCGTGAGCCTGCTCGTCCCCCGCCCGAGAGGGAGTGCCGGGGAGGGAGGGAGCGCCGGGGGGGAGGGGGAGGTAGTGCCGGGGAGGGGGAGGGAGCCGACGGGGGGGGGAATGAGAGAGAAAAAGAAAGGGGAGGGGGTTTATTATTAAAAAAAAAGCGATAAGTGGGCCCTACGGTAGATAGAGGATGTTGTAGAGTATGGATGAGTGCGGAAAAAAAAATGGTATAGAGGAGAGAATATGGATGACCAGGATAGAATATTCCTTTTAGAGGGTGAATATGGAGGATGAAGAGTACGGATAGCCTAAGCTGACCCATGTATGTAGCTAGCTTGTCTTGTGCGTGTGAGCAGGTCGAGAAAATGAAATCATGTTTGAGACAGACAAGAGTGTCTGCCAACGTGCTGTGCTGCTTTAATCTACCATTTAAAAGACAAAATTTCTGAAGATTTAAGCATCTTTAAGAGTTTGTCAAAATTTACTTGACAAATCTTGTGATTTGGCAACTCTCTAAAATCTATGTCAAGTGAAAAAAGAGTCTATCTCCAATAGTTTGACATAATTCACTTGCCAAACTCGAGATCAAGCTTACATCAGAACCCCGAGACGTAAACAAAATTATGTTTATATGCTTCCACCTCTTGAAAACTTACATTAGGAACCTTAAGACAGAAATAAAATTATTTTTATACCCTTCCACCTCTTCTAATATGATCGGATGCCCACGGAGTCGAGCGTACATATATGCGAGCGGAGGCTCTTTTTTCTAACTTCGGATAAATGACAACCTGAGATAGGAAACTGTTGGAGAAGGTTTTTTTCTATTTTTGTCAAAAAATAAAAATGACAACCTAATATAGAAAACTGTTGGAGATGCTCGTTAAGCTTGTTAAAATACAGAGGCATAAAATGGATGATATGGTGTGTTTACCTCCTAAATTGATATTGATTCAATCGGCACCGAAGGCAAGTGTTCCGAGAGTATTTTCTACAATGGTGAAGAAATAAGATGGGTGATAGTCTTTTGGATTATTGTCTCTTTTATTTCTATATTTTGAACCTGTGTGGCATTTGGACTATTTATAGTATAATATATGGATGTTTTTAACTTAATTAATCTTTAAAAGACTTATCATGTTATTTAGTCCATATATATCCAATCATGTTGCAAATTTTACCACCGTAATCGAATTGTCAAATGATTTTACTGAATTTTACATAAATTGTTTTGGAAAGCATATCCTTAGATAAAATCCTAGATCCATCACTACAACTATCCTCTTGCTAACTTTAATAAGATGTTAAAATTACATAATTGTTTGAAGCCATGATGGAACTTGATATCTGAATTTTACATAAATTGTTTTGGAAAGCACATCCTTAGATAAAATCCTAGATCCATCACTACAACTATCCTCTTGCTGACTTTAATAAAATGTTAAAATTACATAATTATTTTAAGCCATAGAACTTGATATCTAACTCTACTAACGTATGGAGCCCATCCGTTTGTGATTGCTGCAACAATCAGAATATTAAAAGTAGCACATGTACAAAATTAAGTTGTCGTGCCCGCTGCAGATGTGAAAAAAATTTCCTCCCATTGCAACGCACGGGCATATTTGCTACATAAAACGAGAACTATCAGGCTGCTCCTCTGCATCTCCACTTGACTCCCGTTCTCAGCCTCGTTGCCGGCGGCGTCGGCGAGTTTGGGCTCTGCTCAACTCCTCCCATGGTCAACGCCTTGAGCAATGAAATCGGCTGACATGCAAACCCGGAGGTGAAATCGATCAATCGGGACAGGGGCAGGCGCATCGACGGCGGTAACGACAGCTAGGGCTGCTATGGTAAGTGGATCCAAACTCCGAAGCGCATAGGAGCTAATCTGGTGGCAGGCCACCCTCCGGTGCTTCTGGGCGAGCAGCGGCGTACGGAGTGAGAGGAGGGCGCGGCGTTGGGTGACCACACGCGTGCTTGGATCTGGTGAAGCCAAGCTGTCACGTTGCATTGCATTGGGTGACCACACGGTCCACACGAGGGGCGTTGGTTGGAGTTGGATATGACCACCTTGACATGCCCAAGTCAAGATGGCAATGGTGCGGTTTCGGATCGGATGGAGTCCATGGGCACCCAAAACCAAAACCCGAAATTAAAAACCAAAACCGCACCAAACACCAATTCGGATGAAAATCCGTCCCCAAAACCAAAACCGTGGATTAACCGAAACCCGACGGATTAACCAAAACCCGAGAATATTACTATAAATCAACAAAGAGAACAATACAAAACATGACAAATTAGTAAAGTAACTTGCCCATGTATATAGAAGAATTTTTTCTAAGTAGATATAGACCATAAAAGTTCTAGCAAGTAGCAAGTAATATACAAAATATAAGAGATGATGCTAAATATAGTTAGGGTTTCTAGTTGGGGGCTTTTATTGGGTTGAATGTTTCGGGGCCCCAATGGAGCTCCACGGGTTAATTTGAGAATCCGCACCAAAACCGCAATATTTCGGATATCCAAACCCGCAAAACTGTGGATGAAAACCAGGAACCAAAATCGAAAACCGCAAATCCGAAATCCACGGATATCCGCACCGAACCCGATCCGCTGCCATTCTTATGCCCAAGTGACTTTTCCTCTCCTTCCTCCCATAACACTTTTTTTTCTCGTGCTTCTTTTCATCAATATAGATGAAGCATGATTAGAAAAACAACTCAAAAGGACATCTAATAATTGAGCTACAACTTCATGTATTTGGTGCCACTTACTGACTTGAGCCTTGTAGATTATTGGTGATCATTAATAAAGGCGGCTGAGGAGTTAGGATAAAACGGCAGGACAACATGAAATGACGCTAATGCTGACTAGTCACTGGTATATGACTAGTAAGCATGACCAGTGTAAGGATGGTGGTGATGGTTGTAGGAGCACCTAGGATCATACAAGGGAAAGATAGATTTAGAGCTTGTTTGTTTATAAGAGAACGAACCTAGAATCTGAAGCAATGTAAATATAGAACAGTTTACATTTAGAACACTTGCCTTAATTTGTATATGCATGTAAATTAGAATAAATCTTGGACCTATAATGGCCGAAACGAACGAACCCTTAAGGTCTTCGTTAGAGTTCCACGGCAAAAAGTTTGAGAGATATTGGATCATAGAACCTTTTTTTCATGAAACAAGGCAAGTGTTCTATAGGAGAAAGCATTTGAGGTATTTCTCTACCTAATAATAAAAAGACAAAATTTCAGCCCATCTTTTTTCGTCCATCTATTTTTTTTCGTCCACCTCTTTCTAACTACCAAATAGCGGGGAGTTCTAGATTTATATGATCCTTGGTCATACGAGTTAGGACAACTTGCGTCTAGCAATAATTGAGACAGAGGAGTTTGATTTCAACACGTATTGGATTTCATAGCTTGCATCTAGCTCTAAGAATCATGACTCTCCTAATCTATCGTGAATAACAAGTAGAATATAGATACATGAAGTCATGGCAATCTTTAGATTAGAGTCCTAGGTAAAGCCCGTGAAGGTTTAAATATGATATGTATATCTATTATTATGTTTATTTTCTATGTATCCATGTCCAATAATTTTAGATTAGAGTCCAGGTAGAGTCCATGAAGGTTGAAATATGATGTATGTATATTTGTTATATTTTTTCCCTATGTATCCGCGTCCGATATTATTACTCGTTCTCCCGACAGTACATGTCCTCGGTTTGTAGTGTTTCACGGTTTTGACTTTGTACCGATGCAAACATGGATATATTTCATGCATTGCCTTTCATTAACCTCAAAGTCCAAATTGAAATCAAGGAAAACTAGCGTCGGCCACCGGCGAGGTGACGCGGCATAGCCCGGACAATGCCCTCGGGCTAACCGGACATGGCCGCTACCGCAAACTAAAAGCACCAGCGCTGCATGCCCACCGCCAAGAAAGGGAAGAGCCAAGTGTGCAGAGGTACTCCACGCCTCCACATCTGCCCGGGATGAATCCCGTGTTGGGACAAAACAAAGAGCTTCAAGGCCGGTGGAGCCACCCTCCGCCAAGGACCCAACAAACCCACGCCGGAGAAGTCGATGGAGCCACCCTCCGCCATGGACCCAACAAACCCACGCCGGAGAAGTCGAGGCGTGCCGAGGGCCATTGCTCACATGCCCCGGCCGAGGGCCGGCCGAGCTTCGCGGGGGGCCATCGCCGCCACATGCCCCGGCCGAGGGCCGAGCACTGGCCGCCGCCGGGACACCGTGGGACGAGGACCATCGGTGCTGACATGCCCGAGCCGCCCCTCGCCTGCTGCGAGATAGCCGGGGCCGCCATGCCGATAAGCCCTCACGCGCCGGGGTCATCGAGGCCGCTCGTGAACACCAACCGTGACGAGGCCACCGCACCCACGCTGGACCCACGGCATCGCCGTCGTGCGAAGGGGAGAGTGTGAGTTAGAGAGAGCGCATGTGTGAGAGATAAGAGAGACACAGCGTGCCAGACATGCCGGCGTTAATTGAATATATAAGTCGTCTGATAATCTAGACTAATGACTATAGTGTGTTTCCATGGTTCACCACTCTACCTATCATCATATATATCACATACGTCTCGGTTAAAATATAAGGGCCCCGTCTTGCAAAATTATAGTCCCGTTGCAACGCACGGGCATGTTTTGCTAGTACATGAGAAAGGCGATAGCAATAAATGCTAAAAAAAACAAAAAATGGAAGTAGGACCAAGGCAAATACAATAGCTAAAAATTTAAATTTGTAGTCAGCCTTTCATCTCTAACAGGAACATAGTAAAGTTAAGTTTGTGCCTAAGGGCAAGCGTTATCATCGTACATTCAATGGAAATGAGAACACATGCCGTCATGTCTTACATGATTTCCGATCCTATTTTTGTCTCTCTATTACGATTTTCATTTGAAGCAAAGGAGACTATTTTTATCCATGCTGGTGGTTCGTTTAAAGAAAAAGAAAATAAGACCATCTTCTCTTTTTTTTTCAGAAAGGACGGTGGATAGAATGGGACTAAAATTAAGTCATCTTTCATATAATCTCCTTTTTTTTGAACTTATCTTTCATATATCTCTCATCTGTTGAGGAAACCGTCACCCTGATTTCATTATATTTTTTTTGAGAGGCCCCTGATTTCATTCTAGTACGTGTTCACTTAACAGCTCAGGCCTGTGGTCGGGTTCGGTCGGGCACGGGACAGCAGAAAAAGCCTCGTTTTTGTTTCAGACGGATCCGAACGCAGCCCGGCCCGGCCCGGTCCGTATACGGCCGATTCTTCCTTCAATGATAGTCAAAGCACTCACCAAAACGGACAAAGCTCAAGGCCGTGCCGTGAGGGTCCCACCTGCATCCGCCTTCCTGGAGTATACGACCAAAAAAAAAAAAATCGTGAGTCCCTCCCACGTCCGGAAGAACCCTCGCACGCACGAGATCGAAGAGGACGAAATCGCATCTCCTCCTCCGCCTTCCGAGGTCCGGCCGCGCCGCGCGAGGATCAGGTCGGTCTTCTGTCCTAGATCTCCCCTCCTGAAATCGTAAAAATGCCGCGCTCGAGCTTCGTGTTTCCCGGGCGAGGCTCCCGCGGAATTGGAGTGCCTCGGCACGGCCTGGTGCCGGCCGCGCCCGATCCGAATGCTGCCGGTGGCTTGTCGCGTTCTCGTCGGGGCGTCGGGTCTGGGGATCCTGCGTTGCTACGGTCCTTATGGATTCTAGGGTTGGGCGTGTTCGGCTGTGGGGCGGGAGGCGCCCCTTCGCCTGCATTTTTTGGAGTCGATGCTTGGAGGGAGAGGAGGGCCGATGGGGCGTCGAATAGGAGAATTGAGTGCCTATGGATTGTTGTTAGCCGGCCATAGGATTAGCGCGATCGGATTATGCAGCGTGGAGAGGCCGATATCCTTTGTTTCACACATTTCTCCGTTTGCTGATCCTTGCAGTCTTCGGGAACGGGTCCATTTCTCTGTCCTAAATTCGTGTTTCGTATATCTAGTGATGGCATGTGGCACTAGAAAGGCGATACTGTTCTTTGCTATCAGAAATTAGGCAGCACTGTTTATTCTGCTCCTATCTAGTTTCACTTCCTTTGTTTTCAATTATGCAACATTCTGCTCTGTTCCATGTTAAGTTCATGTGGTCAGAGCTTTACATCAGTGGATGATTTCTTGAAATAACTGGCAGGATATCATTGCGATATATATGGACTAATGGACGAGGTGTCTCACTGAGATGGATAAGAAGAAAGCGGCCGATGACACTGAACCAGGACCAGCTCCTTCTCGTGGTGTTGACAGATTTGGTTTTATAAAGCCAGAACAAAGCAACTCACCTGATGGAATTCCAAAAGCCAGATCTGTACAAGAACGTGAAAAGTATGACATGCCATACAGGATATATGTTATCTGAATGTGTTGCTATATTATATATTAGGGTCATTGTATCTTCTTGATTCTACCAGTTTGATAGTTGGTCTATTCCAATAGGTCGTAGTAAGATCACCATATCTTCTATTTTCTTCTTTCTAGCAGCTCTTACTACATTTCTGTGCATAAGATCGGGCCTTAGCTTTGTCAGCACTTACTGGTAGAATGGTTCTAATACATTAGAGTGCTTCACCGATAAAGCACATTTCTTATTACTACCTTACTCTTGCTTCAGACACCATATTATTATTCTTTTCCTGTATCAGGCTATTTACTAGTGTAAATCAGTTAATGGTTTACTGTGCCTCACTTTTTATTTCTCTAAACAAGCTACCTTACAATGTGCTTTTATTCTATTTTCTTTTTTTCTGTTACCATAGGGAGGAAAGAAGGATAAGAAAATGGAGGAAGATGATAGGTGTTGGTGGTAGTGACTGGAAGCATTATGTTAGAAGGAACCCTCATGTGGTTAAAAGGCGAATAAGGAAAGGGATTCCTGATTGTCTCAGAGGCCTTGTTTGGCAGTTGATTTCAGGCAGTCGGGACCTCTTGCTAATGAACCCTGGGGTTTATGAGGTACCCATCAGGATCCTCTTTTTTTTTCTTGCATCTTCTGGCATGTTATATGAATTGTGATCTGGCATGTTATATGAATTGTGATTTGCCTAGTTATACTAGATTGAGAAAGGAGGGAACAAGCAAACAGCACGAAGTGGCATACATGTATTATTGTTAAATAAAATATTTGAACTCTTTAAAGATTATGTATACTCACATCAACATTTTTTTTTGAGAAATCTACTCACATCAACATTGCATCCTATTTAATCCCATTCTTGAGGTGCAAGTTTGTACAGATAACTCCACCATGCTTTTATTGACTTCACTGAAGTTTGTGGCTAGTCTCTTAAGTCCTGACAGTTTTGGAGGAACTAATGTCCTATTTTTTCATAGTTCTGTATCTATTACAGTTTGCATTTATATTTCTTAATAATGATCAGAGTAGTATGTAGGCTAGTGCTCTCGCTATTGATATATTGATCCTATTTGTATCATTGTGTGCTACACTTTGGGCAGACACTGGTGATTTATGAGACATCCGCTTCTGAACTGGAAATTATTCGTGACATATCACGCACATTTCCATCTCATATATTCTTCCAGCAAAGGCATGGTCCAGGCCAAAGATCCTTGTATAACATTTTGAAAGCATATTCTGTCTATGACAGGGAAGTTGGATATGTGCAGGTTTGTGTTAAGTCCGGTGACCTAATTTTTGGATCAAAGATCTCTTTGGAATAATATCCTATTGTTTACACAATTCATTTCACAGGGAATGGGATTTTTAGCTGGGCTGCTGCTTCTTTATATGAGTGAGGAGGATGCATTCTGGTTATTAGTCGCGTTGCTAAAGGGAGCTGTCCATGCACCAATGGAAGGCTTGTATCAGGTAATCATTATTATCTTAGGATTACATTTGGATTTCCAGTTGTTATAATTTGAGGGCTTCATAATGCTTGTTTTACGGCTGTCTTGACATATATAAATTGTAAACTACTAAGTAAAAATTTTCCTGGCTACTCGTATTCCATCAGTGTTCATCTTTAGTTTTGAGTGATTAGTACTGCTGGAGATGCAAAATTGTTTTTTTTCTTTTCTTGAGTAAACATACATACTATATACTACTACTGATCTGTTTTTATCATTGGAGCAGGCTGGTTTGCCACTTGTGCAGCAATATCTGTCTCAGTTTGAGAAATTAGTTATGGAGCTCATGCCAAAATTGGGACAACACTTTGTTGAAGAAATGATAAACCCAAGCATGTATGCAAGCCAATGGTTTATCACAGTTTTCTCATATTCCTTCCCGTTTCATCTAACTCTGAGAGTTTGGGATGTGTTTCTTTATGAGGTTAGAATCTTATCCTGCCATGTGTATTTCGTGTTTAGATTGCATCTTGGGTTATTGGACTTTTCTTTAGGCATTATTGCTTCATAAATAGTAGTCTCATATCTGTACTACTACTTTCATTAGGAAACCCTACTGGTTTACATTAAGAGTTTTGACTCTGTCCACAAAAGCATGCAATTCTAGGTGCAATCTTGGTTAACTTGTCCAAAGTTTGACCAAATATATGGGTAAAAATATTTATGTTTATGACACCAAATTAATAAGAAAATATATCTCATGACAAATCTAATGGTGCTTATTTGATGTTATAATATTGATATTTTTTCATTTATAGTTTGTCAAACTCAAGATACTTCAATTGTTACTGTGCTAGAATTGTATTCATTTGTGGATGGATGGAGTAGTTATATGAAATGGCTTGCAGATTGTGATTGCTGTGCTACTCTTGAATGGTCTTCTAATAACACAACTGCCTGTTCCTTTTCTCAGTACCCTTTTCATGTTTGACCTAAACCTTTTGGCCTGAAAGTCTATTTCATATGATCAGGTTACTTTTTGATGTTTTATATTCATTTGAGTTTTTAGTTGCTAATCTACCAATCTGTAGTTGATGCAATACAAAAAAAAAAAAAAAAAAAAAAAAAAAAAAACTGATTATATTGTGCACTTTCTGATCTGCTTGCTTTTTCTCATTGCTGGGTGATACCTAACAGGGTATTAAGGTTGTTTTCCAAGTTGGATTGGCTCTGTTGAGATTCTGTCATGATGATTTGGTGAGTCTTTTGTATCTTCTGTCACTTTTGCTTGAAAACAAATCTTGAGAAACAGCGAATTACTATCCTACCGTCAGGTCAAATTACCTTTTGAGAAACTGCTACATGCCTTGAGAAATTTCCCTGAGGAGGCAACAGATCCAGATGTATTATTGCCACTTGCCTTCACATTTAAGGTAATTCACTTCTTATTGTGCAAAACTTGTGTTTACATGAGTGATTGCTTTTGGATAAATGTCCTATTACAGTTACATGTAACATATATTGTATGTGTTTCTTTTAATTTTCCCATCATAGCAAAAACTAAAAGTTGACCTGTGCTCTTTTGTGAAACTATTTCCATCTGCTGATTTTCAGCTTTGGGTTACAACGTTCTGTCTCAAACTAAAAGTGGACCTGCGCTGTTTTCTGAAACTATTTCCATTTGCTGCTTTTCGGCTTTGGGTTACAACGTTCTGTCTCCTCCCTTTTAGGCTTTGGGTTACAACGTTCTGTCTCCTCCCTTTTATAGTAAATATGAGAACTCACTAGTATGATATATAAATTAAAGGTACTAACTACTATATGAATTCACTAGTAAGATAAGAGAACTAGTAATCTTCTTTATGTGGCTTTAATGTTGATGCATCTGTTTGCTAGCTAATATTTTCAGTACTGTGGTGCTCGATTAATTTGCAATGTAGCATTCTGCACTGTTACCTTTGTATTTCATATTTCACTTGTGTCTCAATATAGCATTGAACTAGCAAATTTAGATAACCGTACCAGCATGTTACTTGTCTCACTTTGTTACGTTGAAAATCTAGCAAACTCCGTCTGCTTTATCTGTGTTTCATTTGACAATCATGAAAATCTGCTCTACCTGGAATATAATAGATACCATGGTTCTTCCGTATTCTTTTTCAGCTATCGAGTCGTCTTATGGAGCTTCAGAAGGAGGAGGATCAGAAGCCAGTCGAGGGCACCAGTGAAACTTCAATTAGCAAGCGGCTTCAGCCCCTTCCCCTCATAACAAAAACGATGAGCAGGGTTGGTAGCCGTGTGGTGTCAAACTTAGCTGCTGAAACGAGAACAATGAGCAGGGTCGGTAGCCGTGTGGTATCAAACTTAACTCCTGATAGAAAATGACAGACATGGTCTCGTGTTAAACAAGCCACACCTTGTTGTAACTTATGTACATTGTATAGAAAGAATGCCTGTATTCATCCATCCTTTTTTTTGGTTACCATTACATTGCTTTTATAAACCGAAGTGGTAGAACCGCCCCTTGAACTAGGTTGGGGTGTGGGGATTCCTGATGTACGCATTTCTGAAGAACTGTAAATACTTATGGATCGATGCAATGAAGTGATGTTTCAATGCTTTCTTTTTGAGAATACTAGCTGTACAAGTTTGGATCCATAAATACTGCTAGTGTCAGCCAATGTCAAATTGGCAGTGCTTTTTCCTTCTGCTTTTCCATCCAGTAAATATTGAGTAATATTGAGGCAGAGCTCCCGCCACAAGTTTGAAAACATAAATTATATTATATTCTTGGTCTCGTTTTTGAAAAGCCATTATTAATTTTGGCCATAGGAAAAACATGATATTGTGATGTACTACCGTTCAATGATTTTGATAACAAACGGCTCAATGCCACAGAAGAAAAGGAGCTCCGATCCTATCAGAGAGCCAGAAAAAGGAGCTTCGTAAAGCGACATCTAACGACGAGCAGAGGATGAGGATGTCAGGATCCTTTGTTGCTCTCCATTATTTGGTTTCAACATTTATAAAATCTAAATCAAACACTATACCCTGTTGTAACTCTGGCATATTATATGGGTGAAGAACGGAAAAGAAAATCCTGGCTCCACGCTGTTATGTTGAATGGAGCAAAGGGATGGCTATGGACTTACGGTAGCAGGAGCAGGAAGCCAGGAAACAAGAAGGAACGCATTTGAATTTTACTAAGCAACCAACCACATAATACAGAGTCAGCAAAGTCCACGATCCTAATCTCTACTACATCTTCTGTCAGTTGAACCTGACTTTTTCATAACCCTTGGATCCCTCTAGATAATTGTTATATCTGCTAACAATTATTTCTTTTGGATCAAACAAGTATAATCACGTGTCGGATACCCATCCTCGCAAGTGTGTTCCTTCCTTCGTATGGCAGGTTTTACTATTACTAGCATCGTATCACAAATCACAAAGTAATTGCAGTTGTTGTGTTTTGTAAATCCAGCTCCAGCACAGTCAGCACGACGTGGACCGCATGATTAACCTATTGCTTCCAAAGCCGCCGGACCGGACGGCAACAAGATAAGTAAAGTAGCAGTGGTAGTGGCGTTTGGATCTCTCCTCTCCTCTATATATGCCTGCCACTGCCATCGTCGCATCCAATCCCCATCGCTCTACTCCAACTACTCCGCGGAATCGTGCGTGTCTAGCCAGTCCTCGGACTCCGCGGCCGCCGGGCGCCGGCCGGCCGGCGTCTCAGCCTGCCCGCCATGTCGTCGGCGTTCAAGGCGTTCCTCAACAGCCCCGTGGGCCCCAAGACGACCCACTTCTGGGGACCCGTCTCCAACTGGGGCATCATCCTCGCGGTACGTCCTGTTCCATCTCATTCATTGCCGAGCATGCTTTGCTCTTTCGTCTTCATCCGCTGATGGAGACACAGAGAATTCCAGCTCCAGATCGTGAATCGTCTCTCTCCAGGCATAAGCGGAGCTATTGAACGCCAGTAAGCAGTAATATCTGACGGATAGCGTGATAGGTTTGACTTGAGACTTGAGTGAGTGTGAGTCGCTTTCGCTCGCATCGCAGGTCACTTGTGTCAGTCTTGTCAGAGTCGCACTTGCTAGTGTGTTTTGAATCAAACTGTTAAGTTTGAAAATGGATGGTCTGCATTCCCCTGTATACGAATACGAATCGAATTTTGCATTTCGGGCCATCCGGCGTCCATTTCCGTTGCACCGTGTCCTACTGATCGGAATCCCACTGAATGACAGACCATGGCACATACAGTAGCTCCACAAACTCCGCAAGCTGCAGCACACTGTTGACACTTGACAGCGCCGACAGATCATTCCCCCCCTCCCCTTTCAATTCATCGTTCATCATCTCCTTTAATTTGTTTTCTTCAAGAAGTGTCTTTTGAATTTTCATTAAGATCGTTTACTATAGCTGAATCTCTCTCATGAAAAAAAATCTACAAAACCACATATTATTTGCACATATTGCTTCCTCAACAGGGAACGAATTATTATTTGCGCATATTACTTCCTTATCATGGTACGAATTATTTGCACATCCGGTCTGAAAATATGTTATATCCAATCGAGAAAGGAAAAAAAGAAACAAATGTTATCCAGTGACGCAATGCAAGTTGCAACCAAAATAATAGAACTCCAATCATTGATAGCCAGCCTGTTCATGTTAAAGTATAGTATAGCTCATACATCCTACCCCTGTGTTCTAAATTTTAACCAAGGTTATATGAGAGTAGATAAATAGCTAGCACATCAATCAATTTTATTAAATCAAACTTGAAATATACATAAATAACATTTTATTTATTTTTTAATGTTGGCATGTCTGCTTATAAACTTGATCAAATTACAAAAAATTGACTTGCAATAATAAAACAACTTAAACTAAAATAGAGACAATATAAATGCTTGTATTATCTAATGTTATTTGTATTAGCGAAAAAAAAACAAAATGGTTTACTAACTTTTCACTAAAGTTTCTAAATATGAAATAAATTTAAAAACACAATACCTGATTCACATTTGGTTCTACTTGTTTTCATTCAGTCATACTTGTCGTTACATTAAATAAACCCTGAGGATTTTTTTTTTTGCAGAGTGTGGCTGACACAAAAAAGCCTCCTGAAATGATATCCGGCAATATGACAGGAGGTATGTGAAAACACTTGGGGATTTGTATATAGTATGTCTCATAGCTCCTTTTCCAGTTTTGTAACCATCGTTGATGTTTATGTTTTTGTACAGTTCTGTGTGTGTATTCTGCGCTCTTCGTCAGGTTCGCATGGATGGTGCGACCTCGGAACTACTTCCTTATGGTAACCCACAGCTGTAACGAATGTGTTCAGCTCTACCAGTTGTCTCGCTGGGCTAGGGCTCAAGGGTACACACACCAAACTCCTTCCATTTCATTCACCAAATCAGCCCCCAGTTTTCATAGTTTTATATAACAACCAGAACATTACATATTTCCTCTAGATGAAAACATTAACAAGTGTTGAGCCAAGAGGGAGAAGTAATAATGTATTAATAATGGCGGAGTTTGGGTTGTGCAGGTTCATGGAGAAGAAAGAGCTAGGAGGCCCAACAGTGAAGCTTGACCCTAAACCATAGTCGCTTTGAACAATCTCTGTGTGTCAATAAGAAGCTCATCATGCATGCTTCGACCAATTTATGCGTTAGCACGACAATATGTCAATGTTGACGTGACGTGAAAAACTCTATCATACGTGTTGTAGGTTTATTTAGAAATATCATTGACTATGGGGCAAATGTTGAGCCGGGGCCGGGTGAGACCTCTGATCGTTCAAAGTTACGTGGAGAACACTCTATAGTTCTATTTTGTTTGCTTATTACATCCTCCTCCGTTCCAATTAAATTTATTTGAGTCTGGTCAAATTTATATAAAAATATATTAATATGTATCAAACAAATACACTATCCAAATGCATTAAAAAATCTAGCTTTCTTATATATTACTCCCTCCATGTTGGTAAAAGAAATCGTTTTGAACAAGATTTGAGTTAAACATTGGGAACATAAATCATGAATAACTTTTAAGTTGTTGAGTTTGAAAATATAAAAAATCATATGAATAGATTTATCTTAAAATATATTTTTATAAAAGTATAAATATATCACTTTATGATGAGTATTTTTACAAAAATATAAAGTCAAAATTATACTTTGGAGACCGTGTTCTGTCCAAAACGACTTCTTTTACCAAAATGGAAGGAGTATATAGGTGTTTGTATATTTTGTTCTGTAAGTTGTGTTTGTATATTTTGTTCTGTAAGTTTAGTTATAAACTAGTAGAGAATTTTGATTTAGAATAAATCTAGATCGACTTAGAATTTGAAACGAAGAGAGCAGAAGTGAAGAACAGTGCAATAGTTTCGAAAAAAAATCTTCAAATGGATCTGTCTAGGCAGCAACCGGTTGTTTTAGCCTCTCCCAACAATTGAATTTTGCTGAGGCACTTACACTGTCTTATAGCTATATTTACACCATTTTGTTATTATATTTACAATGATTTTTTAGTGTAATTTATTTGACAAAGTGATGTAATTTTGGGATAAATTGCAGATCTTAGACAAATTTGCCAATTTTTTTCAAAAAAAAATTACAAATGTTTTCTATGGATTCCAAATACCAGAGAAATATATATCAAATTATTCACAAATTTACAGATGAAAGAATAGGGGAAGAGCAGTGATGAACAGAACAGAGAGCAGTGATAAACATAGAACAGAGAGCACACCACATCCTCGAGCGCCAGAACAGGGGGCAGCGAAAGGGGCGGAGCGCAGGTGTGCCTAGGGCGCCCAGCGCCGGGTCGGGACACGGGAGAAGGGCCGCTCGCGCCACCTCGGGACGTCGGGGAGGGGCCGCCACCGCCGTGTCGGGGCACCGGGGTTGGCCGTGCAAGACAAGGCGCTGGGCTGGCCAGCGCGGTCCAAGGCCAGGCCACCCGCGCGCGCCGGTGCACCTAGAAGGTGCCGCTCCCAGGGGCCGACCGCGCTGAGCAGCGTCGGGCGCAGTTTTTATTTATTTACTAGGTAGCATGCCCGTGCGTTGCTACGGGACGGCTAAATTTTTATATTAAAAACACATGGATCACACGATAACATATTACTATGAAATTAAATATCGATGTTAAAGTGATGTTTAATCTAAAAGACAAAGTTTGTAAAATTAACAGAGTCACGGAGAACGTGGCATCATAGGCTCACAAACTCTAAAGTATAGGCTCAAAACTCCATAATTCAAAGAACTTAATAAATAAATCCTTCTAGAGACTGTTCAATTTCTCCATTCTGAGCTGATCTATTCACTTGCCGGGTCAGGCTCCAGTGCCTCCATGAACGAAATAGCTGCTCATTTCTAGTTCTCTGAATAAAAAGATACTGGTGAGATTCAATTTAAGTCAATGGACTGTTTAATACAAGAATGGGCTGGTAAGTAATAAACTAAAAATTTCCATCCAGGCTACATCATGTATATGCAGCAGCATCCAAAAGACATCAGATTTCTCTCCATTGTTCTCCTTTTAGTTCTACAGATCTAACAGTGAGTTTGTGTGACTCATGGCCTCCTTTACTGTTTCCCAAAAAGCATATGGCATACGTTAACATATCAAAAGTCTTCTAGCAGAGCGACATGCATTCATATATACCAAAATCCAGTACCAATTAGATAGGATCACATTAAGAAATTGCTGAAAGAAACAGCTAAATCATCAATTCCCTAAACACCAGCTATTTTTTCTGACAGAAAGAAGCATGGCATCTAATTTGCATCCAAGGATTCTGAGCTAATGTCCAGCTACTTAGACACCAACAAGTGTATTTTTTAGCAAGAGATTATTAGTAATGGCAAAGCTCAAGATTACTTGTATGGCATTTGCTGCCCAACCAAAGCCGTGAAGTTCCTGAAAAAAATCATGAATCAATCAGGGGACGTGGGTTATTGTTCCTGCAAAAATATCATGCCTACGCAGCAAAAATAGTCTAATTTCCTTGGCAATGTTCCTATCTCTCCATCACAAAAAGAAGTGCTTGCTCTGACACATGGGCATGATCCAAGCTCAAATAACCATGACAGCATAACCATACAAGACTGCTGCTGATATAACAAATGCAGTTGATGCAGAACTCACAGAAAAAACAGCTTCAGGCAGTGATTGTAGTCTGGTGGAAAAGGAGAGAAATACCATGTATCCATCTCATATCTCCCCAGTTCATTACATATCTAGCAGAGACAACATGAACCTGAACAACCAAGTTCAGTATTGTGTACTGTTTAGAAAAATACGAAGGCAACAGCTTTCCTGCAAGGGCCACAAGAAACATAAATTAACTGGACAAGTAGACCAAACACTGAGAAGCTCAACTATCCCAAACTAATTATTTGAACTAATGCAGTACATAGTGTGACGCAATTGACAAGCATTCCCCAACATTTCATACTGCGTGAAAGTGGAGAAACAAATGCACTTACAGTGCGGTAAGGAAACGAAGTGACATGTCAACCATGAACGCTCACATCAAACCCAGCATTGAGCAAGAATTAACAGCCGGCCCTCCACCATCGGCCGATTCAGCCACCATGTCGTCATTGATGTTGTCTTCGATTCCTCCAACCTCTCATCATCGTCCCTAATCCACTTCTCGCACTTCATAAATCCATCCACTGCACATCAACAAAGACATTCATTCAGCATGTTGTCCAGTCCATCTGAGGTCAAACAATTGAAAACAATGAACTGACATGGTTCCCCAACCAGTCTCCTCATCTGGGTGTGACCTCCATCCATCGTGGGGTTGTGCGGCGCCCAAGTTCATGTGGTAGCAGGTGTCGATGGCCCTGAAGTGGCACGCGGGGCAGGCCCCTCGCCATCAACAGCCCAGAGCCCTTGCAGGTCCACCTTGAACTGAGACACCATAGCCTGCCGCTCCCCATCCCTGAGCACGGGCACACTTCCGCGCCGCCTAGTTGGCCAGCACCGCGTCCCCCTCCGATGGGTCTAGCGTCCACAGGATCATCACAACCCGATCATCACAACCCGGTCAGAGAGAGAAAGAGAGAGATCTGGAGACGGTTGGCCGGCCGCGCGGAGGGAGACGCCGGCCGCGCGGAGGGAGTCACCGGAGGTCGTGTAGATCGGCGCTGGTGCGACAGCGTTCAGAGACGACCGGCCGTGGTGCTGTTGGCGTGGCCGTGGAGGTCGGCGCAGGTGGAGGTGGTTGTGGTGCCGCAGCGTTGCCGTGGAGGTCGGCGCAAGGGGTAGGGCACGCATGTATAGGGAACATATGGAAGGCTTGCATGCACGAAAATGTGATGATAGGGAAATATCGCGTGATTACCGTAATCCATTCTTTCCTGACGCCGCGCCTGTTGCATGCATGAGAACGGGATGCTACCCGTGATTATCGTAATATAATCCAATTCTTTCCTTTCCATGCACGAGAACGGGACGTTGTGAGGGAGCCGCCTTTCACGCGTTTCCTTTCCTTTTTTTTTACGGACGGCGTGAGGGGAGTCTGGTTTCGCACGTCGCGCGTGGGAGCGAGCCGAAAATTTTTGTCACACCAAGGCAGAACGATAGTTACCGCGTTTTTTTGACCTCACGAAGAAAATCTCCCCCTCCTTGTTCTTTTTATTTGTAGAAGAGATAGAGACTAGAAAATATGCCCGTGCGTTGCAACGGGAGACACAAAGTTATTAATATGTCCCCTATTTATTGTCTTTCTGATCTTTCATAAAAGTTAGCCAAGAGTTTGTTGCTGATATGTTAGACGGGGATTAGTTTTTCTGTATATGATTACGATAATAGTTCTATGTTGACCTTTGATGTTGTACCCTTCAATGGGGATTGCAATGGTACATGCATATAACTTTCTAGTTTTTTTAACAAATTTATTTAGAGATATAAATATTGCACATATTTTCTACAAATCAAGTCAAAATTGTGGCACGAACACCCAAAGCGACAATCTTTAAGGGGACGAAGGGAGTAAGAGTATATTTACGTATACCGATCTCAATAACAAGCTGTTAGAAATTACTTAGGGTTTGAAACTTAAACAGGATTAGGATACCTAATCTTAGACTTGTATTAGTAGATCTCTTGAATTTACCTTCTCATTATAGAGGAGGAAGTTATTAGGGTTTAGGTGCGTGCGTTGCAACGTGACATATATTTTATAACAATGTCACTTGAAATTGTAGCTCGAAGATTTATTTAATTATCACGTTATGCATTTGAACTCATCTCGGAATCAAACTCCATATTATACCTGAACATGTGTTGTTCACTATAACATCTATGAGAACTGAAGAGAACGGCGAACCATGAAAATCATCAATATTCTAATTTGTTTGGAATTGTAGTCATGTCCATCCCATATTTGAACACGCTATTTAATTTGTACGGCAAGGCGATTAGGCCCATCAGATCCGGAGCAAACATTTGTGAATAATGGTAAAAAAACTTTCCCTTTAATATTTAGAGACATTCTTTTATTGCTGGTCAAAATGGTATGGTAGTACATCAACCTGGCCAAGGCTTCAAGTTATAAATATCGGACGCTGCTGGAACCCGGTTGAAGCTCTCCTCTCTTTTTTGCTTTGTTCCTCACGGCCAAATAACTTTTTTCGTATTTTTGCACACAGGAAAAATATGAGGTAAAAATTGGCCCACCGGTCCACGCTCTCGCAGGTTACAGAGAAAGAAATTGGCTGGCTGAAAAAGGAAAAAAGCTCCCGCATGCCCTTTCTTCATGTGCTGCCCACACCTTATCTGTAATTCTGCATACACGCATCGACCTCCCCAGCGTCGCCGGTCTCCCCAACTCGTGACGCATATCAGACTGTCGTCCTCCCTTGCGCCGCCCGCTAGGCGGCCACCCCCATCTAAGCCTCCCTCGCCGCCTGCTGTAGGCCCCCAGGAACGCGCCGAGCAAAAGCAGGGCCCTAGCAGCTTGCTTATTCTTAGCGTTTTTCTTCTCAAACTTCCGTCCATGACCCCAAGCGAGCCATGGAGAGGATTGGGGAGAATAGCCACACCGGAGGCCGAAGGCTGGAGCCCGGAGGAGCCCCTTGCGGCCTCGCCACCTTGTGCCCTCTCTAGATTTCTGTGACCTCGGCAGGAGTCCTCGCCCACTTGAGTCGTCCTGACATCGAGTTCTTTAAACTCAACCATCCAATGCTGCCTTGCAGAGGTTGTAGCAGGAAGCACTCGACCACCAAATGCCACATGCATATTCTCCGCGCAATGCCGCGGATTTTTTCAAGACCCCTTCTCTGAGCAATTGCACGACGCCAATGTCATCTCCTTTATTTCAGGCAGCCGACTGCTGAATCAGAAACTTGCCGCCGTCGTCGAGGTCGAGGCCCAGATCATACCGACCGGTATTGATTTTGTGCTCGACTTTGTTATATACATATATGGTTGGTGGTATTTGATTTTGATCAATTTGGTATCTAATTTTGTTTTGGACTCAAACTGGAATGTGGATGTGGTTTGTATCGTTTATACTGGATACAAAGGTCTGTCTGATTTTTTTTCTATTGTACTTTGTTTGGAATCTAGATTTGGTCTGTGTCGTTTGCTAGCCTGTATCGTGTCCTATGCGGATTGGTCTGTGTCCTTTACTGGGTACCAAGTTCATGTGGTGTGCGGACCAGACAACAGACAGTGGACAGCGGACAACCATACTTTACCTTTGTTGCTATGGGCTGACTAAACTACGGAACCGGATCAATCTCTTGGTTGGACGGCCCGTGCGTTGTAACGGGTGAAAAATCTATCAAATATGTTAACAGAAAATGGAGATGGAAATGTTACATATCTATTTATCTTTTTTACCTTTTTATAAGTTAGAATGATCATGGCATCCATAATATTGACAATATAACAGTTCCTGTTAAGTTTATCTCAAATTAAAGTGCGATCTTGATAGATATTTTTTTCATTGTAAGATACAAAAGTTTTAATTTCATATTATTTTTTTGTTAGATATCCAGTTTTGTGAATTCTTTTAAAGACCCATAAACATATATAATTCTATTATCTGATTAAAGATGGTAAGTAGATAGTTATCATGGATTGATCTGCGCGTTCATGATTATGATGGAGATCTATCCTAATTTTATATGTCAGCCCTTATAGGATTACACTGGTATATATGTGCAATTCGGAGATAGATATATTTTTATTAGATTGGATAATAGACGGCTTAAAATGTTAGTTCACAATTTAATTAGTTTGATTGACCATAGGCTAGGTCCTAATAATAATTAGTTTGATTTCTTATTAAAAATATATCGACAATTTATTGACTGAAATATTTATTTATTATTAGAGAAATGTCAAGAGTTGAACGATGTATAAAATTGATCAATTAATTTATGTCAAAAAGGAGAAATAGTAGATACTCTTTTTTGTAAATAAAAAGGAAAAGACTTAAAAGAGAAGGAAAAAGAAATAGATGCGGACTCTCACGGCTCTGAGAAAAAGGGGATGCTATATGTAAAAAAGCGAATCAAACAAAAGAAACAGACGCGGTCATGGGACGTAAAATTGCAATGGGAAGACAAGCTTACCGATTTGGGCCAGACGAAAAAAATTTTATGATGTGTTGTAATGAAACCGAATTCCCTATCAAGTCAGTCTGTTGGAAGCTGCCTGCGGCGGACGACGATATCTCCATAGTAGACAATGCTAATTAGAGATGTGTCAGCAGAATAAACCTCGCTGACATCATATGCGCTTAACGTCTCCTCCTCGTCGGACTCTAGCAGATCCCATGACATGCGCAAGTTCTGGTCCTTGTAGTAGTAGGCCAAATAGCGTTGCCAACACGCTCATTCTTCTCGTACGATGGTCTGTTGCCGCGGCGTCCTCCGGACCATGTGCTGGCCTAGGAACAGTTCATGTGGTCAATCTGTCCCTCCCACACCACCAGTGACGTTGACGGCACGCACGCACTGCCACGGGACGTCCTGCCACAGCACGTCCATCGTCATGCGATTGCTGGCCATGGCCAACCGCCGCAGCCCCAAGTCGTCGTTTACTCATTAGTACCTGTGGCAGCAGACGGCTACTGCGGATCGTAATCGTTTAAGGCGCTGGCAAAAAAGCAGCTGGCACACCACGACGAAACAATCGCTGCACACCGGTCGTCCAGACTCCAGTACTTGTACTCCAAAACGTTGTCGGACCAGAAGAAGGTCATTAGATTGCGAGGACTCCGTTCGCTCGCTGGCGCAGACGCCGTGTCCAGCTGCGCGGCGTCGTCCATAGCATATTAGCATGGCGTGCCCCTGTGCGACCCTACACGCGGATGTCGAGGCACACCTCCATGACGCGACAGCCACACACCTTCGCCAATCCCTTGGTTGTTGGCAAGATGTAGTGCCCACATGCTGACTCGTCGTCGGCGACCCGGCCTTTGCATCTACATTGAACGTAAACTCATATGGGTTGCACGGATCATGATGGTTGCACGAAGCTCCAGTCAGCTACACGTATGTCACTGGCATTCACGGTCACTTTGCTGTCGATGAGCTTGTTACGCCCCGGCCTGTCCTTCCCGAGCACCACCACGCAGGGGCTACCGTACCGGCGACAAAGAGTTGAGGTGAGCATGACGGAGTCTCCTCGACATATTATCTTTTCGTGTGTCCTTCAATTCTTGTCTGTTGGACGATTAGTCCAATTGTTTGACAAACGTGCGTGCATTTACGTTGAACCAACACGTATATCTAGTTTAGTTCATAACTTTAATCTATGTAATATGAGTTTGGGTCATATACACGATCCAATATATTTTGAATTGGGCTTATGAGTTCAGATCACGTACATGATCTAATATATTTTGGAATCGGACTCCATATCGCATTAAAAAACTCTTTATTGTCCAGTAGTTAAGGGAGATGGACCAAAAAAATAGATGGACGAAAAAATTGATGGACCAAAAAAGATGGGGCTGAAAGTTTTGCCTCTTTATTATGAGGTATAGAAGATATAGATATAGATATACCCATTCTCCAACTGCAACTAGTCGTCGTCTTCACCGATTCGTCTGTTTCCCCCCGTTCCCCACCAAACTCCGCGCCCTCGTCGACTCGTGAGCCTCTCCCGCCGCCGCCATCGACGAGAGCTGCTTAAGGTATCCCTCCCTCCCTCTCTCTACGGGCCGGCGGATCTTCTCGCGGAACCCTACGGCTGCTCATACGTCCTGTCGAGATCGCCGCCCCTCGATTTCGCTGCTATTGTTATCGGATTCGATGTGGTGATTCTGTATGCGTGACATGGGCAGGTGATTTCGGCTGCTTCCCCCCATGGCGACGGCGCTCAGGTCGTTCTTGAACAGCCCCGTCGGCCCCAAGACCACCCACTTTTGGGGCCCTGTCGCCAACTGGGGCTTCGTCATCGCGGTACGCCTCTGCAGTCACGCTTGGTTTCTTCCGCGAATCTGTGCCGTTCGTGGATTGTAACAACGCGGCGAACGTAATTTCGCAATAATATTTATGCTACCGATGTCGGAGTTCTGTCAATTCGAAAATGGCTTAAATCTTTGTATAGGGTGATTCGGATTCGTATCACCTTTTCTGTGTGAAAACACATCGGTAAGATTTTATTCTGGGAGCTATGATGCTAAAGCAGAAGGTTCTTGCTTTTGGTCTAGTTATTAATTAGTCACAGGCAGCATACTATTAGAAGCAAGGAGAAACGATTGCTGCCTTGTTGTATCGATTGAGTCAGCAAGAAAGTTCTTTCTCATTTTTCTTCTATATATGTGATTCAGTTAAGGCTTCAAGGGGGTTTCTAGAATTTCAGATGCTTCATGGAATCATGGGCTTGAATGCTTGACTGTGTAGTTCTGTGAATTAATCAACCTTTTTCGAAAGCAAAACAAATTTGTAGGTTGTTTAGGTCACAGTACTAGTCTTGATTTTTTATGAAGCAGATGAGCTGCCAATTTGGACTAACAACTTAATAATATGCACACAGTTACAGACTTACAATCTTAGATATCTTGATTTAGGTATCTTTCAAGGTGCTTGCAAATTGTATTGAGCTAATGAGCTGAACTTATCAGACGGTTCCTAATATTTTAATTGGCATTGAAGATAATTGGGCACTCAGTTAGATGGTGGAATATTTTCTAGCTGTCAATATTTCAAAGGACGATCTTCCTTTTGGGCATTAATACTTTATAATGTTCGACTGTACCTTGGGTAGCTGTAAATTGTTTCTTCTGGTGGTGGGATTAAGCTGGCACAAAACTGCAGTGATAGCTATCATTCAGAGTTACTCCATATTCACCAACTATCTATCATCATATTGTTTTCTCATGGGTGCTAAGCAACAAATGTTTGACCTGATCATTTTTCTTGTTCCAACTAAACCACCCTAAATTTCAATAATTAAACTTTGACTTTGTGAGTTTACTCTATCCTGCAAAAGTTATTAGATTTCTAGCTAAAATCCCTCTGATGGACGCATGATCCATATATTTATGTAGTTATTATGTATATAATATATAGTAGCACTTTTAGCTTCCATTACCCTCTAAGTTGTGTGCGCTTTCATTGAAAGCTTTTTTTTTGTGCCAATTAAGTTATCTCTTTTGATACATATTTGGTTTGCAGGGTTTGGTTGACATGAACAAGCCTCCGGAAATGATATCTGGGAATATGACAGCAGGTAGGCGAATACTTGGGATTGTCTCACAGTGCCTGTTTGATGTGTCACTTAAAACTGTCATTGATGCATATGTTTTTATGCAGCCATGTGTGTGTACTCTGCACTCTTTATGAGGTTTGCATGGATGGTACAGCCCCGAAATTATTTGCTTCTAGCATGCCATGCTTCCAACGAAAGTGTTCAGCTCTATCAGTTATCTCGCTGGGCTAGGGCTCAGGGGTAAGGCTTGTGAAGTGATTTGTTCCTTAAGCATAATAGTCCAAGTTCGCTGTGATAACTGTTTTCCTTTGACAGATTTTTTTTAAAATTCTGGTTCACGTCTTATTTATCTTTTTTTTAGTAATATTGAAGCTAGCGCATACAAAGCATTTATATCAAGTTTGATTTTCGCAGGTACCTGGAGAAGAAAGAGCCAGAGGCCCAACAGTAAGGAGGGTGTGCAACACTGCAGACACTTGTTCAATAAGGAAAATATGCTGTGGAAAACATTCATTCTGTTGCCAACGCTTAAGAATTTTGTTGAAGTGGTGGCGTGGTGCGGACAATGTTCCTTCAGTGACCATGCAGTTTCTGTATGTTGCAAAATAGGCTGCGGAAATTTCTGTGATACCTAGCGCCATTACAAGTTTATCTCCTGCTTACTTTGTTGTGCATTTGTCAAGGCACATTTGGTTTTATGTTGCTTCTTACTGTTTGGCACTATTTGTTTACCTGGGTCATATGTGCTTCGACTACTTGGTATTTATTGTGAATTTTTGTTCCGGTCCCTCGACAATCATCTTGGATAGGAATATAAGCATTAATTGAAAAAAAAAGCCATCTTAGGTCACAATATAACTTTTAGAACTGGATAAAATTACATAACTATAGATATTGATTGTATAACATTGTTACTATCTCTATTCTAAACTGTAAGATGTTCTAGCTTTTCTAGATGCATAATTTTTTCTATGTACTTAGAATATATGTTGTGTATAAACATAGAGAAATCTATCTAAAAAGGCTAGAATGTTTTACAATATGATGGATCATGTGTTTGATCTCCTTCCCAAGTTTGTCCACACCGGCATGTTGTGCTAGTGCCGCCCAAAATGTACCCTACCGATGACAGTTTGGACACACTGCTTTGCCCCTATCGGTCCATAAAAGGGTTAGGATTACCATCTGTATGGCGTCAGTACACACCAGCAAAAGGTCTGTTTTTGAGAAAATTAGTTTTTTGTCCCTAAAAAAAGTTATCCTTGGCTTCTTAGCCCTTTTTCTTCTAAACTTGTCTATTTGGCCTCAAAACGTTAGACTTTACCGAACTTAATCTTCTCCTTGGTCCTTCCATCCATAGGAGGTTTGGACGAGACAAGTCGCAAGGCAGAGTGCCCTCATTAAATAGCTCGGCCATATTTTGAGTGACTAAATAATTTTCGTTCCGTGGAAGAGAAACACATTGTTGGGATAGCCAATAAGTCGGTTTAGATTCAACTAAACTTTTTATAAGTTACTCCTTCCATCCTAAATTATAAAACGTTTGACTTTTTTAATTTCAAGTTTGACCATTCTTCTTATTTAAAAAATTATACAAAAATAGTTAAATTTAAGTCATTCGTGAAGAACTTTAATTGACAAAGCAAGCCACGACACAAAGAAATAATATTTTATAAAAATTTTTTAAATAAGACGTGTGGTCAAATTAGCGTTGAAAAAGTCAAATGTCTTATAAATTGGGATGAGGTACAAATTATGGAATGAACCAGCTAATACCTTGAATAGTTCAAAATTAACATACTATAACTACTCCTCCGTCTCAAATTATAAGACGTTTGACTTTTTGACACCAAGTTTAACACTCGTATTATTCTTTTTTTTTTTTGCACACTTCTTTTATCGTGGCTTGCTTTATTAATAATAATAGTTCTTCGAGAATAATAACTTAAATTAGTTAAGTTTGTATAAATTTTTTAAATAAAATGTATGATCAAAACTTGGACTTAAAAAGTTAAATATCTTAGAATTTAGGATGGAGAAATAGATCGTTTGAAACTTTGAATTAATTAAAGGTCTAAAGCCTTTTTTATATATAATCAACTGACAATTCATTTTAGTGCATCCAACGGCCGGCATCATAGTCAGTGTAGTGTAGTCACTAGTCACCACCAGGGTTTTTTTTTACCGTTGGTAAACCGGCCGGTTTGGCGGTTACCGACCAAACCGGACCGGACCGGTTCGGTTTGCCACCGGTTCAAACCGCTAGGGTTTTTAAATTTAAAATTTGAATTTAAAAAAATTCTAGAAAAATTTCTAAAAATAGTTCATGATTTATAAAATCCAATGGTGTCAAAATTTTTCAAATTTGAGTTCGTTTAGTATTTGTTTTGACGTTTGGAAGTTTAAAAAAAAAAAAAAAAAAAGGCCGCGGCCCATTAAGGCCCATGAGGCCCAACGCCCCCCAACGGGCACTTATTGCCTACCGGGGCCGCCTCTTGCGAAACCGCCGCCGGCGCCGCCGACCGACCGCCCCTTGGGCTAACCGAAGGGGAGGGCGGCTTATGGCCCCCCCCGATCCGGTGGAGACCGGGGCGGGGAAAGCGGCTAAGCCGGCCGGCGGGCGGTTAGCCGTCTGGGTTCTTGAGTTCTGCTAGCCTACCAGGAGGTAAGCTCTTTTTTTTTTCTTTTGTATTTAGACTAGGGTTTAGGTATGATTTAGGTAGGTAATGGCTTTAGGTAGATTTTAGAATGTAGGTATCATTTGATTTAGGCTTTAGATAGGTTTTAGCAAAGATTTAGTTTAGGATTTAGGTTAAATTTGATTTAGGATTTAAGATTAGAGGTAGGATGTGTAGTTTATTTTGCTTTAGGATTTAGGATTAGAGGTAGGATGTGTAGGTATTATTTTGTAAATGATTTAGGCATATTGTTTACGTACATTTTATTTAGGTGTGACATTGTGTAAATTTTATTTATGTGATTGGTTCCTTTGTGTTTTTTTCATGTTCGTTCGCAGTGCACAATGTCGGGAAGACAGAATGACATTGTATGGGAACATGGCGAGAATCTTGCTCTGGATAGCGATGCAACTATTGTCATGTTCAAAAATCGGTGGTAGTTGCACGAGATTGAAACAACATTTGGTCGGGGCGAGGGGTGAGGTGGTGCATTGCAACGGGGGTGCCACCGGATGTTCGGGAGTATTTTCAGCGGGATATTGAAAGGACTAAGAAGGTAACTTCCGACCGGGGCTCGAAAAAGAAGTTGGCACGAGAGGCGGCCGCAAATGCGGAGGGAAACACTCCTCTTGATCAAGATGAATATGAAGCTCGGTTGGAGGAAGCACTACGCCCGGTCAAAGAAAGAACATGACTACTGTAACATCCCTGTTAAACCAATACCAGAAATCCCAACTTTCAAAAACTTTTTTTTCAAAAACTAAACCTATGCATGGTGAGTGTCATGTAGGAAAACCCCCTAGTGAGTTGCATTAGCTCCCAAGTACAATTAGTAGCATGAGCATTTTGTCTTTCTTTTCATACTTGTGTTTTGCCTCTTTCCGGTTTTATGTGATGCTAAGTAATTAATTAAATAACCTTGGTGACATATGTGCAACCAAGAGGTTTCACCCTTGACCAAACCCTAGGTGGACCCCACCAGCGAGAATGCACAAACATGGGTGCATGTACATGTATTCAGGTGCACGCAATAGTTAGCAAGATGGAAAATAGGAAAAAAAAGGAAAAGAAGGGAGGGAAGTAATCAGCCCGGCTCGGCTCGGCCGCCGCAGCCCCACCCACCACCTCCTCGCGCTCCCTCTTCTTCACACGCGCAGCCCAACCCCGCCGCCGCGCGCCTGCGGCAGCCAGGCGCCCACCCGCGCCCTTTCTTTCTTCCTCTCTCGAGCCGATGACAGGTGGACCCCCGCCCCACCTCATCATCCTTTCCTCTCTCCCTCCCTGTTTCTCTTCCACGCCCGGCCGTCGCGGCGCCAAAAGGGGAAGCCGCTATCGCAGGCCGTCCCGTTTGAACCGCCTCGCGCCAGCGCCCTCGGATGCCCGCCACGTCCACCCTTCCCACGCCGACGCGACCGGATCACGACAAGCCGCGCACCCGGCCCGCCCGTGGTAGCGCCACCGCGGCGCCCGCCCACCTTTTGCCGGCCGCCGCTCCACGAAATGGGCGCGCCCGCGCCCTCGACACCACCCCGCGCCCTCCAAACCCTAGCCCGGCACGCGTGGATGGCCTCCACGTGCCCCCCAGGGCAGCCTGCGCCGTCCACCGCCTCCCATGGCCGCCGCCCGCTTATAAATAGGGCACCTCCGGTGCCCTAGCTCGCCTTCCGCACCCCGCCGCCGCTGGTGGCACCAATCCGCACGCCACGCCACTCGGAGGAGGGCCGTGAAGGAGAAGGCGACCCCGGGAGGTAGCTGCTCGCCGGAGCCGCCGCCACCACGCCGGAGCCGGGAACGTCGCCGCCCCGATCGACTACATCGTCGTAGCCGCTCGGCCTTTGCACCTCGACCCGGCGCTGCACTACCTCGCCTCTGCATCGCTATCCTAGCCGCCCCAAGCCCGACGGTGAGCCCCCATGTCTTGTCAATGCCGCCGTCGCGTTCACCGTCAGTACCCGCCATGGCGCCCCGCCGCGTTCTCCTACGGTGGAGGGCAAGGCCGCCGCCCTTGGGCGTTCTGTCCGCACACCGCGCGCACCCGCCTGTGCGCACACGGGCATGCCGATGCGGCTTTCGGGCCCAGCGACTTCGCGCGGCCAGCGCGCCGGGCGCGCCGCTGCCCAGACAAAAGCACCACCGCGGCGGCGAGCCGTTCCACCGCCTGAACCACGGCCACCACCGCGTTCACGCACACCAGGCGAGCAAGCGGTTGCCTTGATGCCTCGCTCCACATGCCTGCGCCCACACACCCCGCACCACACGGTTTCGGCACTAGCCGAAAGCCCTGTGTGAAGCCGCTCACGTCGCGGCGCGCGGCGCCAGCACGCCATGGCCGCGGCATGACCGCGGCGCGCAGCCGTTCCGCCCGCGCTCCGTCCACCTCCGGCGTAGCCGTTAGGCCATCAAGCTCCGCCTCGCCACCGCACGCCCCAGCTTTGCCTAGTGCCAAGCGCTAAAGACCCCGCCTTGCCCAATTGCACGGCGCGGCCTCACCGCCGTCCGCCCGCCGGACCCGCCCGGCTTTCTGCCGCGGCTGCCAGCCACCGTGAAGCTCCATCGGCGCCTTTTAGGCGAGTGCCGAGGCCCCCCGAGCACCCGAGGACACGTCAAGGTGCCTGCGCGCACTCCCACGCATGTGCCTGTGGCGCCGCCGTCCGCCGGGACAAACGAGCCGCCACGGCCTCACTGCCCGGCCACGGGAAGGCCAAGCCCATCCTTTTCACCTTCGGAAGCAGCGCCAGGCTGGTTGGGGAAGCCGACGCACCCCTTTGCGACCATGGAGGCCCACCGGAGGAGCCGCGAAGGAAGCGAAGCCGGCCGCCGGCCACGGCTCGCTTTCGGCATAGAAACAGGGAGGTGTAACACCCCTGGTGTTACGTTAAGCAAAACTCGCCATGTCATCATCATCATTGCATGAGCATTCATGATTAGAAAACCCTAATTCAAACAATTAAAATGAGTTTACGATTCTAGGGTGTTGTTTGAGCTCCTTTGTATTACATGTGCTTACGTTTATAATTTGAATCCTGCTCACATGTTTACTTTTATCAATAAAAGCAATCAACTAAAATCAACCCCGGTGTTTGCAAGTGCTTGGCTAACCCCGACTCCTACACCAAACAAGTTTTTCTAAAAGCAAATGGTGCAAAAGAAAGAATCAAATTTGAAATTGGAATTCAAATCCCAAACCACGGCGTGAGAGGCCAAGTGTGGAATTTGAATGTCAATTTCAAATTTGGTGAGCTAACCATAATTAATTTTATAAATAAAAGTTGCTAACCAATGGCACTATTTCAAAGTATGAACTTTGTACTTTGAAAATGTACTATTGGTTGGGTTTGAAAAGTGCCACATCATCATAATTTATTTGCCCAAAGATTCAATTTGAAAATCATTTCAAAAAGGGAGATTTTGAAAGTGTTTTTACCCCCTTTACAATTTCACTTCAAAATATTCAAAATTTGAGAAAACTTCCAAAATACATTTGGTGCATCTCTTTGAGCTCTACAACTTTGGTATACAAAGTTTTTCAAGTTTTTGAATAAAATTTGGAGTAATTTCAAAAGTAATTTGAATTTCAAATTGTTCCCTTTTGAGTTTTAAACTACAATTCAAAAATTTTTTGGGTTTCATGAAAAACTTCCTAAATGAAAGTTGTAGATATTGAAAAATAGAACAACTTTTATTTTTGAAGATTTTCATCTTTTATTCAAAATTTGAAAGTAATTTTGAAATCCCAAAAGATAGGGTTTTATCCCCTTTTCAAATTTGATGTTCAAATTCAAAAACTATTTGGAATCTGCCCAAACTCCTTAAATCAAAGTTGTAGAGCTGGAAAAGTTACACAATTGATATTTTGGAAGATTTTTATGAACAGTTCAACTTTTGAAAATAATTTGGAAAATGAAGAAATGTCTTTGGCTCGCTACGGTGTTGCACGGGGGGGTGCCCATGCCGGACGGCGGTCGGCGGCGCCGTGGCGTTTCCCGCGTCTTCCGGGTTTCACGCGACGCTGCACACCTTGCCGCCGTCGTGAAGGTGCCGACCACTGTTCGACCATCCTCGCCCTATAAAAGCATGCGGCCGGCCGTCAATTCCTCTTTTCCTTCTTCCCCTCGCCGTCGACCACCGCCGCCATTCCACCGAATTCGAGCACCACACTTGCCTACCGCTTCCAATAGCTCGCGCACAGCGTCGCAACTTCCTTGCGCGCGTGCTCGAGTCATTGAATAGGTCGTGCGATTGTCTAGTTTGCCCGCACGCCGTCACCTTCTCCAACTCCGGCCGTTTGCCGCCCGCCGCACTGATGAGCTCCACTCCTTGGTTAAAGCCGCTCAGGGTCGTATTCGTAGTGCGTTGAGTTCGCGTCGTGATGCCAAGTACGTTGCCGTGCCCGGTTTTGCCAGAGGTGCTCCGGTGAGTCCGGCCGAGGTTGGCCGCGCCCGTGGAGCCGCCGTGATCTCGGTGTGGCCTTTCCGGTGGGGTAGAGGAGTAAATATGATAGCTTGTTGAGTTCAGGGTGACACGTGGGGATTCGTTGATATGGTTAGTTTCGTCGGAGGTGTTGCCGTTGGCGAAACGCGACGACCGTCGCCGGCGGCACTGTGCCAGTGCGGGAAGAGAAGAGGAGGAAGGCGTCGGCCCGGCGGCGGCTGTCGGCTGGCCTTGGGCGCGGGGTTTGGGCCAGGCAGGCCGCGCTGCGCCTTGGCGCGCCAATGGGCCGCCGCGGTGAGCCCCCCCCAGGAGGAAGTTTTGTTTTTCTTTTTCTGTTTAATTTCCAAAGCATGGTTTTCATTATTTTGTATTAATTTATTTTGGGCAGATAAAAATACAATAAAAATATGTGTGTGCTCTGTGTAATATGCTCTGTCAATGAAAAATACTAACTTGTGATTTTCAGTAAGTTTTAGTTATAATTAAAATTGCTCCTTTAATTAATAAATGCAACTTCCATGATTTTTAATAATTAAAATATAACTCCAAAAATCATGAAATTTATTTTGTGTGCTAATTAGGTGGTAATGATCTTAATTATGAAGTTTGGTTAAGTTTTGATTAAGTTTTGTATTATGCTTAATTAATCCCTTTATTAATTAATGTTTAAGTAATTAATCCTTTAGTTAATTAGGGTTTAATTAATCTTCCATTTAGCAAAGTAATTAGTGGCTTTCAACGACTGTAAAAATGGTCAATAAATTAGTAATCACCTTTAATCACTAATAAGGTTGCTTGATTTTGGGATTGAGTGATGACCCTAGGTCATTAACCCTGATGACCTTCGGCATTTCATGTTGATTGCGTATCGCTAGTCCGTCGTCGTCGACGCTAGTTATACCTTCTTAGTATAAGGGTACCGTGAAGGAAAGTTATACTCAAGATCGATTAAGAGTCGTTGCATCGTTATTGCATGATCATTCATTCACTGCATTGTAATCATGCATTCTCTATCGTGTAGCTGTCGAATCTGAGGAGGGAGTCGAGCCGTCTCCTGTTCCCGAAGAGGTTGGATCTGCTCCTGGTGACTGGGTATCTGAACTTTACTTCGTCGAGCCCCAAGGCAAGCCCCGGATGCATTCAAACCCTGCCTTGTATTTCGAAAAGTTTTATGATTTCATGTGATGATACTGCATTAGGTGTAGGAGTTGTGTGTTACCCTACTTGATGCATTTACCATACCTTGATATATTATCCTGGATACCTGTTTTGATTTCAAAATGCTTAGTATGCGCTTAGTCTTGCTACTAGTGTAGGGTTTTGATAAACTGTTTACAAAGGTGTGATAACAATGATCCCTGATGGGAATTTATGAAAACCTGATGTTGCTTGTCGCCTACCTCTCACCTTGGCCGGGTTAGGGGTACGCCCAAGAACATGATGATGAGTAAATCGAGACGCCGGTGGAGTGACTTGCATCAGGAGGGGCTACTTTGCCCGGTGTAGTGCCGTCCCACTTGTGTCGGTTAAGCACCGTTCGTTGCTTGGCCCTTGGATCATGAGGTTATTGGATAGTACTAGTCGCATGCTAATGGCGGTAAACTCCACTTGGACTATCTTTTACTAGAACGGACAAGTAGCGTGTGCCCATCCTACGATGCGCACCGCCGAAGTGACCGAGCGGCCGTAGTGAGGTGGTGTACTGTACCTCCGTTCTGGTAAGGAGAAATCCGGGCGTGAGTTGATGTATGTAAGATGTTGATCCTGCATACATCGTGCGGCTAGGAAGCCCCAATTTGGGTATATAAAGCGATTCGAATCGTCGTGTGCTCCACGATATGGGGGAGCGTGATCCTCGCACCAAAGATCGTAGTAATAATGGAAGTTGAGTATGGAAAGTTTTGAATTCGGTATATGTTTGACAAGCGATTGCTACATTAAGGACTGGCTTAGTCTTTTTAGCAAAAAGAGTTTTTGATCTTGCTAAAGCCTCACCTTGATTCCTATTAGCCAGCATTCCTGAGTCTTCTCCCCAATTTTGGTCGGGTAAGTCTTGCGGAGTACTTTTTGTACTCAGGGTTTGTTCAACCCCTGTTGCAGGTGAACCGCATGGGCAAGCGTGCTACGGCCCTTGCTGCATGACGGTTGTTGAAGAAGTGTCTGAGGAAGAGTGAATTGAGTGGCCTCTGGGCAGGGCACCTTTTGTTGAGTGAGTGTAATAAAGTTATATAATGATACTTCCGCTGTTTGTATATTACTCTGGTTTGTATAAGTTTTACAAAATGTTTGTAAATTAAGTTATTGTAAGTCTTCCGCTACTCGGTATTTTGTATGAAAGCTTTGTTATAATACCGTGATGTATCTGTAAGTATCGATCCCGGAGTGTCTGTGGTTTTATCGGGGATCCACCCGACGGAACATTCTAGGTTATATGGTGTATAAGCATGGTTGACTGAGGTCTTAAGGACAAGGTCGGTGCTTGTGGGCCATATAATTTAGAAGGTTACGCCACAAAAAGGTATCGAGCGGTACTTACAAAGATACTCACAGTGTTACCCTTTTTAAAAAAATTTCAAAATGCTTTGGATCCAAAAGTTAAATGGGTTTTAGTCCAACTTGCTTCCTCGCTCCGTCTTAATTCTTTCTTATAGTCTTGATAGGTGCTATTTAAAAAGAGGGTCTTAAGCGGAGTATCATGTGTTTCTCTTTTGCCCTATATTACTAAAAAGTATGCTTATGTTAGTTTAAACGGTTTTTTAAAAACGATCCGTAGGTACGATCATGCATCATATTTAATTCACATGTTTAAAATTTTATTCTCGAAACAAAGTGGTTGGGCTAAGTAAAATCAAACCTGTTCTTGCTTGACTCTAAGGTTCCCTATCTTATAGACTCTATCTTTACTTACTACGGGATGGCACGCACTAAGCGGCACGCCCGTAAGATGACCGGACCAAAGGGAGTACCGCGTCACCGGATGGCGCCCGCGTAACCACGATCTTTGGCAGGACCTAGCGAGCCGCAGCTTGGGAAGAAGATAACCAAAAGGCGTAAGATAGGCTGAGTTGGGCTGCGGAGCTAGCTATCTGTTACCAAAGATCATTGCAAGGCAACAATTGAAAACATCAAGCTGAAGTCTGAGATAGAGAATCTGCGGAGCAAGAGCGAAGGATATCAAGTCCATCCACGAGTATCGGCGGAAAATTGCGCAACTTGAGCGGGAACTAGAAGCCACAAGAAACCAAAGAAATGATGGGTACGATGCTATTGAGGAGTTGCGTGGCTCGGTGGAGGATCTTGAAGCATATACCGCTGCATTACACGAGGAGGTCCATCATCAGTATAACCTCCACAATCCGGTGTACCAGCAGCAGGTAGCCGCAAATGATTTGGGATCAGTGGAATCACCAGAGGTGTACCCGACCCCAACCGAGGAGTCCGAAGCAGATGAGTCCGCTGCGGACAATGCGTCTGACCCAGATGAGGGATCTGACATCTGAGCTCCCTGAGAGAGAGAGATGTAATATATGTTAAATAGTCAACCTGGGGTGTCCGGCCTATGGGCGGACTTGTAAAATAAATAAGTGAACCTTTGTATGACTGGCTTGCACTGTTGCTTTCAATTTTAATAAATTCCTGCTTGTGAATAAATCCGATCTTGTTTATAACAGATGTCTGGTTATTCACAAGAGAGGGGTGAGGTCCCTCAGGCACCACAAGCACCACCGTCTTTGGCTGAAGCTGTGGCAGCTTTAGTCCACGCCACCACTGAAAATGCCCGTATGCTACGGGAGATAAGTCAGCAGAATCAGAATGCACCACGTGAAAACCATGGTCGTCGTAATCACGACGAAATCACATATGCGGACTTCACCGATACTCGTCCGCCGGTGTTCACCAGGGCTGAGGAGCCCCTAGAAGCTAATGATTGGCTTCGCATTATAGATCTGAAGTTTGATCTACTGGAAGGTTGTCCAGACTTGATGAAACCCAAGTTTGCCGCCCAGCAGCTGAGAGGCCCTGCATCTGCATGGTGGGCGAATTTCCTTGCACGGCAGCCAGCCGACCAGCCAATCACTTGGACCGTGTTCAAAGATGCATTCCGTCAAAGATTTTATACCCGACGGAGTAATGCAAGCTAAGTTAGAAGAGTTTTTAGCCCCGAAACAAGGTGGACAATCGGTGGTGCAAGACGCGAACTCCTTTAGCCACCTCTCACAGTATGCACCAGAACATGTGGATACTGATATAAAGAAGAAGAAGTGCTTCCTCAGGGGTTTAAAGGGAGATATCAAAACCCACCTTACCTCAAACCCCAATGCCACTTTCTACGAGGCAGTGGATATAGCCATTGCCTATGAGAAATCCCTGTCGGAGCAAAAGAGTGAGGAGCGACGTGCTTTCTCTCGACAATCTGGCGGAATCCAGAAACGCCAGAAAGTTATCTATCATCCCACCCAGCACTATCGCCCACCATTTCGCTATCCACAACAGCCCCAAAGTCCTCAACCCTATCGCTACCCACCACAAGAAGAACAAGCTCCGAGGCAACAGGTGTACCCTCGCCCTGCTGCCGCAACCTATCCCCAGCAGCCGAACACCCAGGGTGTTCGAAACCCAACTCCACCAGCTCCACAAAATACTTCTACCGGTTTCGGCCCGTGTTTCAATTGTGATCAAGTCGGGCATCTGTATCGAAACTGTCCCTACCCCAAAAGGAATGCTTCCCAATTTCAGCAAGGGTCTGGCAGTCAACAGCCCCAGAGTCAAGGCAGGGGTGTTCCACAACGTGTCCCGAAGGTTAATGCCGGGAAGAAGACTGGGCGCGTCTATCAAGTCCAGTCGGGGAACGTTCTTGAAGGAGAACCCGTGTTGATGGGTATGTTCCCTGTTGCCACCACCCCGCACTTACATTATTTGATTCTCGTGCATCTCATACATTTATCAACCGCACCTTTGTTACCAAGCATGAAATTCCCATAAAAGAAATTAAAGATGAGTTTATGGTGCAATCACGGGGGGGCGTATGTGTACGCGGGAAGTAGTCTCTCAGATTCCCATATCTCTTGGTGGGTATTTATATCCCACGGATCGATAGTATTGAAGGATCAAAATATAGATGTGATCCTCGGAATGAACTGGTTACGCCAGTATGGCGCTGTGATAGATACCTTGAATAGAAATGTTAAGCTGTTGCTACCCGATAACCAGTCCCCACTCCTTATCCAATTTCCGATTCCCAAGAGAGCGGTTACGACCGCTAATGCAACCTCAGTGCCAGCACTTCAAGATATACCGGTAGTCTGTGAGTTTCCAGATGTGTTCCCCGATGATTTACCCGGCTACCACCGGAAAGAGATGTTGAATTTGTGATTGAGTTGAAGCCGGGTACTGCACCAGTATCCCGAAGAGCTTATAGGATGCCCCCAAAAGAGTTAGCTGAATTGAAAACTCAATTGAAGGAACTGTTGGATAAAGGTTTTATCCGACCTAGTTCATCGCCGTGGGGTTGTCCTGCAATCTTTGTGAAAAAGAAAGATCAAACTTTGAGAATGTGTGTGGACTATCGTCCATTAAACGAGGTGACCATCAAAAATAAATATCCTCTTCCTCGTATCGATCTTCTCTTTGATCAACTTGCGGGGAGCCAAGGTGTTCTCCAAGATTGATCTTAGATCCGCTACCACCAAATACGTATACGGCCGGAAGATATTCAAAACCGCCTTTACCACCAGATACGGCCTATACGAATATCTAGTCATGTCATTTGGGCTTACTAATGCTCCAGCCCATTTCATGTATCTGATGAACTCGGTGTTTATGCCCGAGCTCGATCGTTTTGTCGTAGTGTTCATCGACGACATTCTTATATATTCCAAAAAAAAAAGAAGAGCATGCGGAGCACCTCCGTATTGTTCTGTCTCGTCTCCGAGAGCATCGACTTTATGCTAAATTTAGTAAGTGTGAGTTTTGGCTTAGTGAAGTCAAATTCCTTGGTCATGTCTTATCGGCCGAGGGTGTTGCGATTGATCCCAAAGAAAATCCAAGATATTCTTAATTGGAAACCACCCACCACCGTTCATCAAGTTCGTAGTTTCCTTGGAATGGCGGGATATTACCGTCGTTTCGTTCCTGATTTCTCCAAATTAGCCAAACCAATCACAGAACTCCTCAAGAATCAAACCAAATTCCGATGGTCATTTGAATGTGAGCAAGCTTTCCATAAGCTAAAAGATCTTCTAACCACCGCCCCAATCCTTGCTCGGCCCGGATATTGAAAAGCCATTCGATGTGTATTGTGATGCGTCCGGCATCGGCATCGGGTGTGTGTTAATGCAAGAGGGTAAAGTTATTGCTTATGCTTCGAGACAGTTGAAGAGACATGAAGAGCATTATCCAACTCATGATCTTGAGTTAGCCGCAGATTGTACATGCTCTGAAAATATGGAGGCATTATTTGTTTGGGCAACAAATGTCATATTTATAGTGATCATAAAAGTTTGAAGTATATCTTCACACGATCGAGTTGAATATGAGGCAAATAAGGTGGCTTGAATTAATCAAAGATTATGATCTTGATGTCCATTATCATCCTGGCAAAGCCAATGTGGTTGCGGATGCTCTCGGTCGAAAGAGTCGATTGCAAGCTGTCTTGCTTTGTCACTCCAAAGAAATCTGAGTCTATGTCAAGAGTTAGAGAGGTTAAATATTGATATAATTTCTCGGGGTACTCTGAATGATATCACAGTACATTCTTCTATTCAAGAGAAAATTATTGCAGCTCGGAGAAAGATAAAGGCCTCAAGCATATTAGAAAGAAAGTCGGATCGTGGGCAAAGCGTCTTGTTTCCGCCTTGATGAAGATAATGTGTTATGGTTCAAAAATCGTTTAGTGGTTCCAAAAGTCCCTGAGCTCCGGCAGTTGATTCTTGATGAAGCTCACCTAACCAGATTCTCGATTCACCCAGGTAGCAATAAGATGTACCATGACCTGAGGCAGAGATTCTGGTGGACTAAAATGAAAATCGAGGTAGCTCGATATGTTGCGAAATGTGACACTTGTCAGAGAGTCAAAGCCATTCATCTGAAGACCGCTGGGATGTTACAGCCTTTACCAATTCCCGCCTGGAAGTGGGAAGATATTAGCATGGACTTTATCGTTGGTTTACCTAGAACTGCCAGAGGGTATGATTCTATATGGGTTATTGTGGATCGATTAACTAAGTCGGCCCATTTTATCCCCGTGAAGAATGTTTACCGAGCACCTCAATATGCTCAATTATATATAGACCGAATTATGTGTTTGCACGGGGTACCCAAGTCTATTGTTACAGATAGAGGTACACAGTTTGTTGCTCAGTTCTGGCAGAAATTCCATGAGACCTTGGGTACTAATTTATTATACAAGATCTTGCTTACCATCCGCAAACCGGAGGGCAGACTGAAAGAGTAAATCAAATCCTTGAAGATATGCTAAGATCTTGTGTATTAACTTATTCCTCAGCTTGGGATGAATGTTTGCCATTAGCAGAATTTGCTTATAATAACAGTTATCAAGAGAGTCTCAAAATGGCACCATTTGAAGCTTTATATGGCCGCCGATGTCGTACTCCCCTTAATTGGTCTGAACCAGGAGAAAGACAGTTCTATGGCGTTGATTTAGTTAAAGAAACCGAAGATAAGATCAGACAAATTCAAGCAAATCTGAGAAAAGCCCAATCTCGACAGAAAAGTTATGCAGATCGTCATCGGCGACCCTTGGCATTTAAGGTTGGAGACTTTGTATACCTGAAGGTATCTCCCATGAAGGGAGTGGATCGTTTTGGGGTCAAAGGAAAATTGGCGCCTCGATATATTGGTCCATTTCAAATCATTGAACAGTGTGGCAAGGTTGCATATCGGCTGGATCTCCCCGAACAGTTGTCTCTGGTACACAATGTGTTCCATGTATCTCAATTGAAAAAGTGTTTGCGAGTGCCCGACAAGGTTGTTGACATTGAAGGTGTCACACTGGAGCCTGATTTGACATGTGCCGAGTATCCAGTCAGGATTCTTGATCGAAAAGATCGGGTTACACGCAGACATATAAAGAAGTTTTATAAAGTTCAATGGGATCAGCATTCTGAGGATGAAGCAACTTGGGAGTCGGAGGAATTCTTGAATGAACACTTTCCGGAGTTTCTTCCTTCTTTCTCCTAAGTCATGGTTGGTTTCTAACAATCGTGACTTTCCAAAAATATGAGACTTGTAATATGAACCTTCTACCTCCCTTATGAAACAATGTAAAAGATGTGTCTACTTGATACATTTCCTTTTCCATTACTTAGCCCTAAGCTTTGAATCTCGGGGCGAGATTCCTTTTAAGGGAATATAATGTAACACCCCTGTTACGTTAAGCAAAACCTGCCATGTCATCATCATCATTGCATGAGCATTCATGATTAGAAAACCCTAATTCAAACAATTAAAATGAGTTTACGATTCTAGGGTGTTGTTTGAGCTCCTTTGTATTACATGTGCTTACGTTTATAATTTGAATCCTGCTCACATGTTTACTTTTATCAATAAAAGCAATCAACTAAAATCAACCCTGGTGTTTGCAAGTGCTTGGCTAACCCCGACTCCTACACCAAACAAGTTTTTCTAAAAGCAAATGGTGCAAAAGAAAGAATCAAATTTGAAATTGGAATTCAAATCCCAAACCCTGGCGTGAGAGGCCAAGTGTGGAATTTGAATGTCAATTTCAAATTTGGTGAGCTAACCATAATTAATTTTATAAATAAAAGTTGCTAACCAATGGCACTATTTCAAAGTATGAACTTTGTACTTTGAAAATGTACTATTGGTTGGGTTTGAAAAAGTGCCACATCATCATAATTTATTTGCCCAAAGATTCAATTTGAAAATCATTTCAAAAAGGGAGATTTTGAAAGTGTTTTTACCCCCTTTACAATTTCACTTCAAAATATTCAAAATTTGAGAAAACTTCCAAAATACAGTTGGTGCATCTCTTTGAGCTCTACAACTTTGGTATACAAAGTTTTTCAAGTTTTTGAATAAAATTTGGAGTAATTTCAAAAGTAATTTGAATTTCAAATTGTTCCCTTTTGAGTTTTAAACTACAATTCAAAAATTTTTTGGGTTTCATGAAAAACTTCCTAAATGAAAGTTGTAGATATTGAAAAATAGAACAACTTTTATTTTTGAAGATTTTCATCTTTTATTCAAAATTTGAAAGTAATTTTGAAATCCCAAAAGATAGGGTTTTATCCCCTTTTCAAATTTGATGTTCAAATTCAAAAACTATTTGGAATCTGCCCAAACTCCTTAAATCAAAGTTGTAGAGCTGGAAAAGTTACACAATTGATATTTTGGAAGATTTTTATGAACAGTTCAACTTTTGAAAATAATTTGGAAAATGAAGAAATGTCTTTGGCTCGCTACTGCATGTTGCACAGGGGGGGTGCCCATGCCGGACGGCCGGCCGGCGGCCGCCGTGGCGTTTCCCGCGTCTTCCCGGGTTTCACGCGACGCTGCACACCTTGCCGCCGTCGTGAAGGTGCCAGCCACCTGTTCGACCATCCTCCGCCCTATAAAAGCATGCGCCGGTCGTCAATTCCTCTTTTCCTTCTTCCCGGCTCGCCGTCGACCACCGCCGCCATTCCACCGAATTCGAGCACCACACTTGCCTACCGCTTCCAATAGCTCGCGCACAGCGTCGCAACTTCCTTTGCGCGTGCTCGAGTCATTGAATAGGTCGTGCGATCGTCTAGTTTGCCCGCACGACGCCGTCACCTTCTCCAACTTTCCGAGCCGTTTGCCGCCGCCACCAAGGAGCTCCCACTCCTTGGTTAAAGCCGCTCAGGGTCGTATTCGTAGTGCGTTGAGTTCGCGTCGTGATGCCAAGTACGTTGCCGTGCCCGGTTTTGCCAGAGGTGCTCCGGTGAGTCCGGCCGAGGTTGGCCGCGCGCCGGTGAGCCGCCGGTGATCTCGGTGTGAGCGCTCCGGTGGGGTAGAGGAGTCGTATGATAGCTTGTTGAGTTCAGGGTGACACGTAGAGTTCGTTGATATGGTTAGTTTCGCTGGAGGTGTTGCCGTTGGCGAACGCCGGCAACCGTCGCCCGGCGATCTTGTCTTAGGTGCGGGGAAGAGAAGAGAAGGAGGAGGAAGGCGTCGGCCGATACCGGGGCCGGCCTGTCGTGCCTTGGGGAGGAGAGAGGGGCGTGGGCCGGGCAGGCCCCGCTGCGCACCGGTCTTTGCGCCAATGGGCCGCACAGTGAGCCCACGGGGAGGAAGTTTTGTTTTTCTTTTTTCTCGTTTAATTTCCAAAGCATGGTTTTCATTATTTTGTATTAATTTATTTTGGGCAGATAAAAATACAATAAAAATATGTGTGTGCTCTGTGTAATATGCTCTGTCAATGAAAAATACTAACTTGTGATTTTCAGTAAGTTTTAGTTATAATTAAAATTGCTCCTTTAATTAATAAATGCAACTTCCATGATTTTTAATAATTAAAATATAACTCCAAAAATCATGAAATTTATTTTGTGTGCTAATTAGGTGGTAATGATCTTAATTATGAAGTTTGGTTAAGTTTTGATTAAGTTTTGTATTATGCTTAATTAATCCCTTTATTAATTAATGTTTAAGTAATTAATCCTTTAGTTAATTAGGGTTTAATTAATCTTCCATTTAGCAAAGTAATTAGTGGCTTTCAACGACTGTAAAAATGGTCAATAAATTAGTAATCACCTTTAATCACTAATAAGGTTGCTTGATTTTGGGATTGAGTGATGACCCTAGGTCATTAACCCCGATGACCTTCGGCATTTCATGTTGATTGCGTATATCGCTAGTCCGTCGTCGTCGACGCTAGTTATACCTTCTTAGTATAAGGGTACCGTGAAGGAAAGTTATACTCAAGATCGATTAAGAGTCGTTGCATCGTTATTGCATGATCATTCATTCACTGCATTGTAATCATGCATTCTCTATCGTGTAGCTGTCGAATCTGAGGAGGGAGTCGAGCCGTCTCCCTGTTCCCGAAGAGGTTGGATCTGCTCCCCGGTGACTGGGTATCTGAAACTTTTACTTCGCCGAGCCCCAAGGCAAGCCCCGGATGCATTCAAACCCCGCCTTGTATTTCGAAAAGTTTTATGATTTCATGTGATGATACCGCATTAGGTGTAGGAGTTGTGTGTTACCCTACTTGATGCATTTACCATACCTTGATATATTATCCTGGATACCTGTTTTGATTTCAAAATGCTTAGTATGCGCTTAGTCTTGCTACTAGTGTAGGGTTTTGATAAACTGTTTACAAAGGTGTGATAACAATGATCCCTGATGGGAATTTATGAAAACCTGATGTTGCTTGTCGCCTACCTCTCACCTTGGCCGGGTTAGGGGTACGCCCAAGAACATGATGATGAGTAAATCGAGACGCCGGTGGAGTGACTTGCATCAGGAGGGGCTACTGCCCTGGTGTAGTGCCGTCCACTTGTGTCGGTTAAGCACCGTTCGTTGCTTGGCCCTTGGATCATGAGGTTATTGGATAGTACTAGTCGCATGCTAATGGCGGTAAACTCCACTTGGACTATCTTTTACTAGAACGGACAAGTAGCGTGTGCCCATCCTACGATGCGCACCGCCGACCGAGCGGCCGTAGTGAGGTGGTGTACTTTGTACCTCCGCTCGGTAAGGAGAAATCCGGCGTGAGTTGATGTATGTAAGATGTTGATCCTGCATACATCGTGCGGCTAGGAAGCCCCAATTTGGGTATATAAAGCGATTCGAATCGTCGTGTGCTCCACGATATGGGAGCCGTGATCCTCGCACCAAAGATCGTAGTAATAATGGAAGTTGAGTATGGAAAGTTTTGAATTCGGTATATGTTTGACAAGCGATTGCTACATTAAGGACCGGCTTAGTCTTTTTTAGCAAAAAGAGTTTTTGATCTTGCTAAAGCCTCACCTTGATTCCTATTAGCCAAATTCCCGAGTCTTCTCCCCAATTTTGGTCGGGTAAGTCTTGCGGAGTACTTTTTTTTGTACTCGGGGTTTGTTCAACCCCTCATTGCGGGTGAACCGCATGGGCAAGCGTGCTACGGCCCTTGCTGCATGACGGTTGTTGAAGAAGTGTCCGAGGAAGAGTGAATTGAGTGGCCTCTCAGGCGGGGGCACCTTTTGTTGAGTGAGTGTAATAAAGTTATATAATGATACTTCCGCTGTTTGTAATATTACTCGGTTTGTATAAGTTTTACAAAATGTTTGTAAATTAAGTTATTGTAAGTCTTCCGCTACTACGGTATTTTGTATGAAAGCTGTTATAATACTTGTGATGTATCTGTAAGTATCGATCCCGGGAGTGTTCTGTGGTTTATCGGGGGATCCACCCGACGGAACATTCTAGGTTATATGGTGTATAAGCATGGTTGATCGAGGTCTTAAGGACAAGGTCAGTGCTTGTGGGCCATATAATTTAGAAGGTTCTGCCACGAGGGGGGAGGAAGGGCCCCGCGAGTTCCGTGGGCTCGGTCCCATGGGGAGTCAAGGGAAAAGAGAGAAGGTGGGCGGTCCACCGTGAGCGGGAGAGTGGCTTACGGTGCACCGCCCCCGGCCCACCGTGCACCCAGCCTCCGTGAGCCGCGGCCCATGAGGCCCAAGCCCGCCACGTGGCCGCCCTCCTTGCTCGACAAGTGTCCGGGCCGGGCCGGCCCAACCCGCCCCGATCCGGCCCACCTAGGCCCACACCCGGCCCGGCCGGCGTTGACCGTTGACCGTCAACGTTGACCGTTGACCTGGCCCCACCAGTCCAAGACCCCACCAGAGCCGGCCAATCACAGCCTGCCATGTGTCACCTTTTTCTGAAATAATAAAATGAATTTCTCTTTTTTAGATTTGAATTTAATCTTCGGAAAATCATAATAAATCCATTTTAACTCCGAAAAATATGAAACCAAGTGCCCAAATTTTTTCTAAAAAATGAGCTCTAGGTCATAGGCTTATCCATGAGTACATTTGCTTCTTTTGGATTTCAGTTGCTTCTTTGTGCACCTCTATAGGAGACGCTAAACGCGGTGTTATGTTACGCTTTTCAGAGACGGAGGAGTCGCTGACTGAGGAAGGAGAGGACTACGAGTACACCGAGGACCTGGGAGACGACCCGACTGCAGGTGCCACGTCCCACCCAACCTCTTAGCTCCTATCTAGACATGCAATAACTAGAAATGCTAGCGCTCTATTATATGTGCTTGCTACTGTTGATAGGGTGCATGGTAGATTGTTTGATTCAGCCTATGCCTTGTCGAAACCAACCCCTGCATACCCGCTGCTAGGATTAGACTCACGCTCATTATGTTTATCTTGATGCTACTCACTTACTGCTATCACTACTGTTGATGTATCGTGATTGTGAGTGGCTAAGGCACAGGGTGCCGAGGTTGTGGAAACCGGGATTTTTGGGAGGGATCTTGGCGTGAGTCTTGGGTGTGTGGTGAGGGTTGTGTCGACTGGGCAGGATCAAGGGCAAGTCATGAGGACGAGCCATGCCGGGGGAGTGTGATCTGGGCACTCCCCACATGGGAGTACCTGTGGCGGGTATATGTGTTGGGAGAAGGTTCCGGGGAGGAGAGCCTTTGTGGTACGAATCCTCGGAACGGGAGGTGTCGCTGAGGCACGGGACGTCGAGTCCCAAGGTGAAGATGTCCTGTCTGGTCACCCCTAAGGACTGATGTATCTTGAGAACCGGGTCATAGGACCTTACCGTACACACCACTCGTTCCTGATGGGCGGGAAATGACTTGACGGCTAGCTGGCCCCCTGCCATTACTACTGGGCGGTTAGGTGATAGTGTAGGGAGGTACGGGTGTCGAGACCCACACCCTCCCCGAGACAAATGTGGAGCCCCCCGGGATCCGGCACCACGTCTCACGCCTCGGCGTGCCGGTGGACTCCGGGTGTCCCAGAGCCGAGTGGTAGGGTGGCATTGGGCTTGTTAGTCGGGCGGCTCGGAATCGCCTAGGCGAGGCGCATCGCCGATGATGGTGATCTTGTGGTTCCGTGTACACACTCTGCAGAGTTGATCGATCTATACGTATAGCCGTATCCACGGTCATGGACATTCCTATGATTTACGCTTCACATGATTAGTGAGCGGAGTCCTTTTCTCTTCTCTTCCCCTGGGTATGGTGGTTTCCGGCCCTGGGCCGTTGAGGCGAGGAGGAGCGGGAGTCTTCCTCGCCGACTTGAGTGAGAGTGTGGTGTGATGTGCGGATGGTTATGGATGGGATGGATGGGAGGTTTATGAAAATAAATGGGTTAAAACTTGACAAATGCTATTTAATTATGTTAATGCATAGGAAACCCAGAGCCTCTATTAGGACTTTTGATTACCCTTGCATCCACCTACCACATAGCAAGCTTCATTCATATGGGTGGGATTAGTGGCCAGTACAAATCGTACTGATACATTGTGGTTCAGGGGAGAACATCGAGTGGGAGACCGACGAGGATGACGAGGAGGAGTAGGAGTCTCGTGCTACGCGCAAGTGGATGACGTGTCGATCCGCTTCTACCTACCTTATGCTTTTCTGTATGTGTGTGTGAGTGTGATTCCGCCTTGAAGGCGATGTAATAAAGTACTTAAATCCTGCTACTTGTACTCTCTAAGTTAATTATTCCGCTGTATGCGCACTTTGGTCCGCTGATTTGTCGATGATGGCGATGAGCCCTTCGAGGCCATTGCATTATTGTACGAAAACTGTGACTTTTCCCTTCGAGGAAAAGCGGGTTGTTTCAACTACCGACAGGGGGTGAAAGCGAGAGGGGGTACTTACGAGCGAGGAGTGGGTAGTTCGCAGGGGAGGCTCTTTGGTAGAACAGTTTCACGGAGGGAGACTCCTGTGGTGGTGGAGGACTATAATTTGGCAGCCGGTGGGAGGAGAGGAATGGTGCAACCAAGGATTGATACGGGCAAATGGACGCAGAGGGGTAAGAATGCGAGGGAAGCTATTGGTACAGCTTGGGGAAAGTGGTTCCATATTTCAGGAATCCCTGGACGATAGGCCGATAGTCCGTACTTTGTAAGTGCGGTCAGAGAGACACAGAAGTGGGGAAGTAGCTATACTTGGAGAACTTGTTGCATTACCTTTGTTTCTTTAATCTAATGATTTGGTTATTGTTACAGGTGAAGGGATCACGTCACCCACTGGAAGAGAAATTGATGGCAAGTACCTTGATATGAACGAGCAAGACTTGAAGGCTAGGTTCGCAAAGTTTCAGAAGGATTGGCCCACTTTTGGCGTCACGTTGATGTGTGATTCTTGGACTGGCCCGACTAGAATGAGTGTGATCAACTTTCTGATATATTGCAATGGGGTGACCTGGTTTCACAAGTCTATTGATGCGACTCGAAGGAGTCAATCGGCCACATCCCTCTACTCGGTAATTTTTTTTTCTACATGCGCCTATTTTTTTCCACATATGTGTATTAATTTTTTCCACTTGCATATTCTTTCCGACGTTACTAATAAATGTGCCTTTATTTTCAGGAGATTCGTAAGGTGGTGAACGAGATTGGATGCGAGCATGTCGTTCATGTGGTCACCGACAACGGTTCAAACTACAAGAAAGCATGCAAACATCTTATGGAGGAGCATGAGAACATTGCTTGGACATCTTGTCTTGCACACACCATCAACTTGATGTTGAAGGACATTGGTGAGAGGTTGGAATATGTCGGTATGATCAAGGTTTGCAAGCCATTTCAACTTAGTTGCACAACCATGGTTCGTTGAATGAAATGATGAAGAAAGCTATTGGTGGTGAGTTGGTCAAGTGGAATGCCACTAGATTTGGGACCAACTACATGTTCCTCGAGAGCTTTTACCGGAAACATAAAAAATTCATGCAAAGGATGGGATCTCCCGAAGTTTTTACAAAGGCAAGTGGGCAAAGGATCAAGAAGGTCGTTATGCTCATGCAAGGTTGTCAAATATACAATGGTGGGAAGGGTTGAAATACATCATCGACACAGTACAGCCAGTGTACAAGTTCCTTCGCTTTGCTGATCAAGATTTTTTTTAGATAAAGGAATTTTTATATCCGGCTTCATCTACCAGGAGGTAGAATCAGACTAATTATTACAAAGTTCACACACCACATATAAAATTCAGCATTCGAGAGTTTACACCTTGACTGGACGATAACAAAATCGAGAGTAAAGTCTTGACTAAACATGACCGATAAATCTATTTGACAGCATCCATTGAACTGAATAATTGGAGGGTCGACGTCTCTAGCAAATTGGGCGACATGTAGGAGCTGCTCCAATAGACCCTCACGCCGCCGCAGCCTTGCCCATTGCCGTAGCCAAAATGTTCCCCCGAACGTAACCTACAAAAAAAAAGTTTTCGGTCTACATTTGTCAAAAACCACCTCGTTCCTTGTTAACCAAATTGTCCAACATAGTGCGGATGCTGCTGTTAATAATAATGCCTCTTAAAATTTACCACCTCCCTTAGACCAATTATTAAATAAATCATTAAAGTTAAGCGGAGGCGTTACTCAAACAATAAATGTACAAATAAGCCACAAAAATTTTGCATAACAACATTCAAAAAAGAGGTCTTTGGATGGATTCTAAAGAATGACAAAAGGAACAATTGAGGTCACCATCCCAATTACGTCCGGCTAGATTATCTTTGGTTAAAATGACACCTCTCTTTAAATACCACAAGAAAATCTTTATCCTTGAAGGTATTTGATACGCCAAATATCTTGTGACACTCTAACCCCATTATTAATTAACGCAAAGATACATCGATTTCACTTGAAAAAATACCGATGAATGTAGATCTCATACAAATTTATCACTTTCCCCCCCTGTAAGTTCACATCATGAACAGATGCAACAATCTTTTAGCCAGTCCCTCAAATTCCTCCCCACTAGATTACGGCGAAAAGGATATATTAAGTGGAACTGAACCTAGCACCGTGGCTACCGAATCCTCGCTTTCTTTTTCTGCGAACAATGTTAAACAACGAGGGAATTTATCTTTTAATTGTTGCTTACCCAGCCAAGCATCTACCCAAAACCGAGTTTGTGACCCATCTCTCACTCGGAATGAGCCATATCCCATGAAAGTGTCTTTTACATTCATCAGGTCTTTCCAGAAGTGAGAATCTGTGGCCTTTTTAGAGCACCCTCCTAGTGTTTTATCCTTGATGTATTTATTCCGCAAAAGTTCTTGCCACATACCATCCTCATTCATCAACTTAAAAAGTCATTTGCTCAACAAACACATATTTTGTAGTTCTAAATTAATTATACCTAGACCTCCTTGATTTTTTTGGTTGGCATAAAGTTTTCCACTTAGTCGGTCTATACTTACGCCTATGCTGGTCACTCTGCCAGTAAAATCTCGATCTGAAGCAATCTATTTTTTGTAGAACCCCTTTTGGGATTTAAAAAAAACAACATAAACATCGGTAGACTAGAAAGCACCGAGTTTATCAGGACTAATCGTCCTCCCACTGACAGTAGCTTACCTTTCCACCCACTCAGCTTCTTCTCAATTCTATCTTCAATTATTCGCCAATCTTTATTAGACAATTTCCTTGTATGCATAGGCAAAAAGCCGAGATACCTAAAAGGAAACTTTCCTATTTTGCACCCAAATAGTTGCGAATAAAAATCCTCATGATTCTTTGCCTTGCCAAAACAAAAAATCTCACTTTTATGAAAATTAATCTTGAGACCTGAGAGTTGTTCGAAGGTACTCAAGATTAATTTCATATTTATCGTTTGTCAACATCATGGCTCATAAAGAGGACTGTGTCATCCGCATACTGTAGAATAGACAGGCCATCCTGAATGAGATGAGGGATAAGGCCGTCTACTTGACCTGCCTCCTTGGCCCGAGCAATTAGTATGGCCAACATGTCTGCCACTATATTAAATAGTATTGGGGACATGGGGTCACCTTGCCTTAAGCCTTTTTTAGTTTGGAAATAAGGTCCTAGGGTGTCATTAACTTTAATATTTACATTCCCACCCTGAGTGAAAAGTTTCACCAAAGAACACCATCTTTACGAAAATCCTTTCATTCTCATTGATTGCTGCAAGAAGTCCCAGTTAACCTTATCGTATGCCTTTTCAAAATCAATCTTAAAAATTATTCCATCTTGTTTTTTTTGAATGGAGCTCATGGATCGTCTCATGAAGGATGACAGCTCCTTCCATGATGTTTCGTCCAGGTAAAAAGTCGTTTGGGTCGGTCTTATTACCTTCCGAAAGTTATCACATTCAGTCTATTTGTCGCCACCTTAGTAAAGATTTTAAAAAGATATTCAACAAACATATAGGCCTGTATTGTTGGATGACCTTCGCATCTTGATCTTTTGGTAGCAAAATTATTGTCCCAAAATTAAGGTCGTTCAAATGTAAATTTCCTTCATGAAACTCTGTGAAATGAGCCATCGATCATCTTTAATAAGATCCCAAAAGACCCGATAGAACTCTACAGGGGAATCCATCGGCCCAGGTGATTTATTATGCTCCATTTGGAATACCGCTTGCTTTCACCTCGGTTTCCGAAAAGTAGTCTGTCAGAGCTCGTTCTCTAGATCGGACACTTGTGGTATATCATGGTTAATGTGCTCTTGTAACTGAATGTGAGACAATTCTGATGGACCAAAATGACCTTTATAATAATTAGTAATATGATTTTTTAGGTGGTTTTCCCCTTGTATTATATTGGCCCCATCTTCTAATTGGAAAATTCTTGTCTTTCGATGTCTTCCATTGGCAACCAGATGATAATATTTTGTATTTGCATCCCCCTCTAATAGGTGCTTAACCTTCGCCCTTTGGTACCACTTGAGTTCTTCCTCACGTAGTAATTCCGCTAGGCGCTCACTCAACACATGTTTAATGTTGAGTTCTATACTGCTAAGCATGGAGTTCTCAGCTTTTTTGTCTAACGAGTCGAGTTTGTCTAGCAATACCTTTTTCTCTTTCTTATAGGCGCCACTAACATTCTTCGCCCACCCTCTAAGATATTGACGGAGCCTCCGAATTTTAGCTTGCCAAATCTCTAGTGGAGAACCCTGAACAAGTACACTATTCCAGACCTGTGAAACAATGTCCCCAAATCCGTCCCTAAGCAACCACCCTAATTCAAACTTGAATTGTGGTTGGTAAGCCGAGGATGGGACATTTGTGTTAAGAAACAAGGGGGTGTGGTCGAGATCTCTCTCGCATGGGGCTTGAACAAGAGATACCGGAATTTGCATTCAAGTCTGTACAAAACAAGAATTCTATCCAGTTTCTCATATGTCGGATTCTGTAGATAATTAGCCCATGTATATTTTTGACCCGTCATCTCTAATTCTCTAAGATTCAAGGAATCAATAACTGCGTTAAATAAAAAAGGCCACCTGTCATTGTAGCTGTCATTATTTTTCTCGTCTGGTCTTCGAATAATGTAAAAATCACCACCTATGATCATAGGTACGGTGTCTTTTGAACAAACTCGCACCAACTCAGATAGAAAAGCTGATTTATGCTTCAATCGGGCAGGGCCATAAACTGAAATTAAATTAAACTTAAAGTCATCCTCCTTTTGACGCAACTTAAAACGAATGTAATAGTCGCTGTTGACATTTCTAACGTCGCTACTAGAAATAGAGGTAAATCCCTATCCCCGGCAACGGCGCCAAAAATGCTTGTTGGTATTTCTTATGCACAATTAAAATATGAAGGATTCCGCAAACGCACAGAAAACCATTGTAGCATTTTACCGGGAGTATTTCAGGTATCGTTATTTATATTTTACCACTGAGAAACAATGGAATAAGACATTGATAGTTCACCATCATGTATCTACTAACTTAATACACCAACTAGACTAAAGTAGGGAGTAAACGATAGATTGATGATAGGAATTATGCATATATGACACACAATCGGAGAATTCTATGATAAAAGAGTAGATAGCTAAAGTGAGAGGACAACGGGAGAGATTACGGTTCCTGAATACTTGTCTATTACTAAGGTTCTATAATAACTGATTCATGGTAAATAAAGTAATCACACAATAACACTTCGGGACATCGAAACACTAGTCACGGAAAGGGGTGAGAAAGGGACTAGGGAAGCTCCGACTACGGTCCTACAAACACCAACCCTAACATGGTGGAATACGTCGGCCGTCGTGGGCTGTCACCACACTGGGGCTACCACAACTATATGTTGGACTGGGTGCAATCTCAGATAACCTATAGTCTAGACGCCATATCTATACTACAATTACTACTCTAGTCACACGTAATAACTAGAGCACCTAATACAAAGTGGAGATCCTATGCTAAAGTATAACAACTATACTAACCAATTAAATGTAATGCATAAAGGTAAATAGAGAAGATAAATATATTAAAGCATAAGTCTTACAAAGAATAAATACAAAGACATACCAAAACTCGATGACTCTTCCGAAGACTCCTCCGAACCCCAAGCGTAGCCGCCGCTCTCCCTAACTCTCACTAGAACTACATTGAAAAGTCTAGCCCTAATTCTCTAGAGATGAGAGGTCATCCATTCGAGGGACGCCTCTACATCTCCAATAATGTGGTGCCCTTTAGGGAGGGGGTCTACCTCTTTATTTATAGTCTAGAAAAGCCTCCACCTCTTCCGGACAGCGATGTGGGACTAATTCGACTTCGGCAATGGTAGAGATGCAAACCCTAAGGCGGTAGGAGGCCCTCCGTCAAAGCGGGCCCCCGAATGGGCTCGTGGAGCCCGGCCGGCCCCGGGTGGGGCCGGGCGGCCCCACCCCCAGAGAAGCAGGGGCCCCACCTTCGGTACGTCATCTTCGGGTGCCTTCTAGAGTCTTCTAGTGTTGGTTTCGGTGTAGAATTGATATCTTTTGACTCTGAACTCCAAATATAGCAAATGATATGTTCGTTTCGATCGTCTCGACGAGCCTGTCGCATTGGTGCTGTCCAATTCCCTATTTAAGATACTTTTATTTGATGAAAAATTGTATATTCCTGCAACACAAGTGAGAACACCAAAACTCGTGGAACTTGTTAGAATCAAAACCTACAACTATGCTTTATGGTTGATATCATGTTATATTGAGCAATAGTTGATGGTATAAAATAGGCATTAAGGACTGTCAACAAGTTTCCCCAAGCTTACCCTTTGCTAGTCCCTTAGCAAAGCCTAACTACTAAACTTGGATCGAGTTGCTACAATGCTTTCACTCCTCAAAAGTACATGCTTTCAAACCTAAATTCTCCTTTGAATTAGACAAAACTGCTCTAACTTTGAAACTTACCCATTTTACCATTAGCTATGGAGCTTTTCAACTTTTTGCGTGGGTCTTGAGTAATTGAAAGATAGAACAATCAAGTCAAGCACTATGTCTCAAATTCTTCACTAAACTAATATTCTAGAGTTTTTACAAGTTTTCAAAATAAAACTCGAGCTTAATTGTATGACACCCTCAAATCTCTTATTGTATGTGATATTTGTGGATCTCACTGAGGCATTTATGTTGTCATGCCCTCCTGCAACTAATTATTATAGTGGAGCTCATAGGAGTGGCATTAAACAAGGACGAGCATACTTGCAATTCATATATTGTAACGTCAAACAATGCATCCAAAGAGAGTTAAGTCATACAATCAAACCAAGATGTGCATGTGTATGGAGTATGGTGGATAGGTGTATATATGGTATTTAGTGGCTAATCCTAATTCTACTTTTGCTCCTTGAAATAAATCTCTCTCTTGAACTTAGAACTTTTCATAGGAAAACATGTGCTATCTTTATTCTTTTTTTTCTCTTCTTTTTTTTCTTTTTTTTAATACTTTTTATTTTGCATAGCCACATGCATCCTTTAAATACAATAAATGATTGGAGAGATAACAATAAGAACGTCGAGCATTAAACAAGGGGTTGTCCTATAGGGTATATTTTTGGGTGTTTACTCCCAAAGTGTAGGAGAAAAACAATTTTAAGGTGGATCTGGATGAAAGTGAAAGATGGTTGCGCTTACCCTAGAGTAGGAGTAATGCATATGTGGGTGGAGTGTGTATGTGATCCTGATTTTAAAAGCATGACAAGACTCTCATAAGGTATACAACAAAGGTTGACTGAACTCAATGCAAAGCAAGCAGTACAAGAGGTTTTTCTATTCTAAATATATATATCATATATGGCTTTGGTAGGAATTCAAACCTTGTCATACAAGAGCTCATCATGTAAGATTTTCAGTTTTTTAAAAGATAAATCTCCAGAACTTAGTATCGTTAGCAATAAGATAAATAGTAGCTCAGTCTTTCTCATATCATATCCCTCAATCACCTAGACTTAGCTTAAACATATGCCTCCACAAGTTTTAGGTTCAAAGTAAGTTCTTATATTAAAACAGTCATATCCAAAACTCAGGAGAATTTAAGGTTGAAAACTTGGCACTTGAGAGGAATTACAACAGAGCAACTATTCATCATCTCTAAGACAAAATTTTATTGTTCTTCAGTTTTTATTTAACTCTTAACAACTAAATAGAACTGTAAATACACTCTATGATCACACCTTAATATTTGAGTGTTATTCATCTTTTTATTTCTTTTAGACTAATGGACTCATAAGAGACTCTATAGACGTGGACCTTCATGTGCCCACATATTTTTGGTATTTTATGACTATAAGATAGACTCGATAATCACATAGGTATACTTACCTGATAACTAGAGGATGCTCTCCCCCTAGCTGGATGTTGTCGTAGTTGAGCATTAAAGCTGAGTGGTCCTCATAGAGGAGCTCATGTTTGTAAGAGCAAGTGTTGCCAGGAATACTTCAATCTCATCACTCAAGAAGTTGCTTCCTTCACATAGAGGTCAGCTGTGTGTCGGAGAAATGTGCTTCGAGTGATGAAGATAAAGATTCCTGGGTGAGCTAGCTCTTGGAGTTATCCTGCAGAAAGCTCTCACAAAACACCAAAACTCGTGGAGCGGTATTAGGATAAAACGTTAGTGGTTAGCCGTTTTAGAGGATTGGGTGTTGTGGAGGTTTCAAAGTATGTTTAGGATAACAATATTGCAGTAGGATGCTCAATTAATTTTTTTTGAATTTTATGGGTTTATATGCAGAAAGTACAAATGCATGATATGTATTTTTATTTTATAGGCCACCACAGTGAGAACTCCTATAACTTTTACGCTACAAGGGTTTCATATGGGGCTTAAAGTTTTTTTTTAAGATGCATGAATGCAACCTAATGCATATCTATTTATTTTTATTATTTCCTATGTAATACTAATGTAGAAAACTAAATATGGTTAAGAGAAAATAAATCATGCAATGTAAGAAAGTAAATATGAATAACTACCGATGTTACCTCACGGCGAGGGTTCGATGTTTTGAATCCTCCGAACTGGACTCCTCCTTGCAGTAGTTCGTTGATTGAGTACTTCGGTTTGCTTCTAAAGATGAGGATTGAGGTGGTGTCTCCACTAGTGGCTTTTCCAATGGTGGTGCCAACTTCTTCCTTTCTTTTTTTGTTAGCATCTCAAAGTCAATCTTATGTGCATCCTTGTTACTAGTTTAGAACTCCCACTTGTATAATTTGGAGAATCTCCCCACACTTTGCTTGAAGTGGGTTCTGCTCATAAAGACAAGGTAGAGATCAAGTGCACGGGCTCTATTGGTGGGAAAACACCAACAGAACTAGAATTTTTTTTTCATTCTCTAACCTTAGGCACAATAAGATTGATGTCTTTTCATATTGTTTATTTACATCTTGGGTGAGAATATCAAAAGTATAAATATAACATTTAAGCTTATGAGATAAAAGAGTAGAGTTACTTAACCTATGGAAGGATTGTTCATCTTCCAAAATAAGATATATCATATTTGAGCTCATTTAGTTAAGATTGAAATCAAGAGAATAGTGCTATGATGTATACTCCAAGATCAAGAGAAAATGATGACCACTTACCTTTAATATGTTACCTTTACTACTGGAGCATGATAACACCATGTGGTAGAAGGTAGATGAATTTCAATGGTCTTTTCCTTCCTTGTATTTTGAGTTGATCATTAGCATCTTGTCTCCTATGTTGTACTTCTTTCTCACTCCTTTAAACTTTTGCTTCTCTCATTATTTCTTCTCTGCAAGGGATTAGTAGACAACACATACCCGAAGGAGTATACTATTTATTTAAAGTATGGATAGTGTTTGCCAAGTAGTTAAAGATTAATTTGTAGCCCCTATTTAAATGATTCACCATTATTTCAAATTTTCCAAATAAGGTTAAGGAGAAGATATAATTTTAAAGAATACTTCTAACCTTGATTTGATTCTATGAAGTCTCCTAATATGATTTGAACATTTTTATACAGGAGCGGATAGTCTATATATACAACCACATTCTTATACAAATATGCTTTGATGTTATAGTGTTTAAGTAATATTCTAAAGCATACTTATAATATAGTAAGGAAGTTTAAAAGACTAGAGATAGAACCAAGAATATGTAGGTGAACCAAAAAGAATATTTTGTTTATTTTAAGTTTAAATAACTTAAGCATGACATAAGGTATGGATTAACAACGTGATATAAGATATTGAATATAGTTGAAAGTTGCATGAGGCTTCGGTAAACATACCTTATGTCTTGCAAGATGATTGGTCCACTATCATGGTAAAGTGTAGAAGGCATTGAAGTGTTTTTTTTTTCATCCATTTCTTTCCATCTTAATCCTTTCTATACACTTGTTCTTCTTTCTTTTCATTTCGAACCATGATCGACATTTATTCTTTTTTTTTCTACATAAGTGTTAGTGGACACATACCCGAAGGATTGCAACAAGTTTGGAATATGGGTTATGGTCCATATAATTTATGCAAATTTCATCTATGCTAGTGAAAAGATGTGCTTTTAGAATTACTTTGGCATAGATTTCTTCTAACAAATGTTGTTGGTGGCTGCACCGTTATATGGTTCAAGGCAAGGGTAACTTACGACAAAAAAGATTAAGTGAATAAACTTTGATACTTACAACTCTTCTATGGAGAATGAGCCATGTCTTCCTTTTGTGCAAAGTTATTGGACTTTATCACATGCCTTGATTCGTCTCTGATGTGAGTTCATCTCTTGACTTACCTGAATTGAATTTGGGAATTTTCTGCAGGGGGATTAGTCTAACAAAATATCCAATATCCACTAGAGCATACTTTTTGGTTCAAAAATCAATCTAGACACCACGTCTAATTTGATTTAGGAAAGCATTTTAACCTAAGCACCACGCTTAATTTAAAAGCTTTTTAGAAGTAAACTCAACACACCTTATGATTCAAAAACCAAACTAGACACCATGTCTAATATAATTTAAGAAGGCGGTTTAAACCAAGCACCATGCTTAATTTAAAAGGTGTATGAAAATACTTTAAAACCTAAGCATACAATAGCAAACAAAGATAGCATGAAAGCACTTAGAGGTTTACTCAAATAGAGATAAAAACATGATCATGTATGGTGAGAATATATATTTTTTCATTTTAAGTAGAGATGAAAGTGATATGCATATGTGCAAGGAACCGAATATACTTGTGGATTTGATATGAGATGAAGCAGATGCATGGATTGTTTAAAGTAAACATGCAAAGTGGATGCAACAGGATAACTATTCATCAAATTTTAAGTCTATTAGCAAGACTATCTCACCTTTCTTTATCATACTACCAAGAATCACAATGGTAATTGTGATTAGCGCAGCGTTTTTATTCGTCACATGTGATGAACTTTGAATTCATGTGATGATGACTTTTCTTTTTCAATCTACACATGGCTAGAATAATATATATAAATGTTTATACATACCGTGAGATGGCAGGGGCTTTATTGTTGATGGGCCATGAATGTTTAGGCACCCTAGGTTCTTCAATATCTTCAATGTCTTGTTTTTGTGGAATTTCGCCGAAAGGTTGAAACGGTTGATATCCTCGCTTATTCCATAACTCAACAAAACAGGGGTAATCCTACTAAAGCTAGTGGCAGACTAGATTAGTAGATATCAAGATTGGTATCAAAATCTCTACGCCAATTGTTTCCCCAAGAACGGCGCTAAAAATGCTTGTTGACATTTCTAACGTCGCTACTAGAAATAGAGGTAAATCTCTATCCCCTAAGCAACGGCGCCAAAAATGCTTGTTGGTATTTCTTATGCACAATTAAAATATGAAGGATTCCGCAAGCTTACGAGAAAACCATTGTAGCATTTTACCGGGAGTATTCCGTGTATCGTTATTTATATTTTACCACTTGGGAAACAATGGAATAAGACATTGATAGTTCACCATCATGTATCTACTAACTTAATACACCAACTAGACTAAAGTAGGGAGTAAACGATAGATTGATGATAGGAATTATGCATATATGACACACACCGGAGAATTCTATGATAAAAGAGTAGATAGCTAAAGTGAGAGGACAACGGGAGCGATCACGGTTCCTGAATACTTGTCTATTACTAAGGTTCTATAATAACTGATTCATGGTAAATAAAGTAATCACACAATAACACTTCGGGACATCAAAACACTAGTCACGGAAAGGGGTGAGAAAGGGACTAGAAAGCTCCGACTACGGTCCTACAAACACCAACCCTAACATGGTGGAATACGTCGGCCGTCAGGGCTGTCACCACCTGGGGCTACCACAACTATATGTTGGACTGGGTGCAATCTCAGGTAACCTATAGTCTAGACGCCATGTCTATACTACGAATTACTACTCCAAATCACACATAATAACAAGAGCACCTAATACAAAGTGGAGATCCTATGCTAAAGTATAACAACTATACTAACCAATTAAATGTAATGCATAAAGGTAAATAGAGAAGATAAATATATTAAAGCATAAGTCTTACAAAGAATAAATACAAAGACATACCAAAACTCGATGACTCTTCCGAAGACTACTCCGAAACCCTAAGCGTGCGCCGCTCTCCCTAACTCTCACTAGAACTACATTGGAAAGTCTAGCCCTAATTCTCTAGAGATGAGAGGTCATCCATTCGAGGGACGTCTCTACATCTCCAATAATGTGGTGCCCTTAGGGAGGGGGGGTCTACCTCTTTATTTATAGTCTAGAAAAGCCTACACCTCTTCCTCGACAGCGATGTGGGACTAATTCGACTTCGGCAATGGTAGAGATGCAAACCCTAAGGCGGTAGGAGGCCCTCCGTCAAAGCGGGCCCCGAATGGGCTCGTGGGCGCCCGGGTGGCCCCGGTGGGGCCGGGCGGCCCCACCCTCGTAGTGGGCCCCCACCTTCGGTGCGTCATCTTCGGTGCCTTCTAGAGTCTTCTAGTGTTGGTTTCGGTGTAGAATTGATATCTTTTGACTCAACTCCAAATATAGCAAATGATATGTTCGTTTCGATCGTCTCGACGAGCCTGTCGCATTGGTGTTGTCCAATTCCCTATTTAAGATACTTTTATTTGATGAAAATTGCATATTCCTGTAACACAAGTGAGAACACCAAAACTCGTGGAACTTGTTAGAATCAAAACCTACAACTATGCTTTATGGTTGATATCATGTTATATTGAGCAATAGTTGATGGTATAAAATAGGCATTAAGGATCGTCAACAGTCGCCTTCCTCTATTTGACCAATATCAAAAATTAGAAGATTTACACCTAGAATCATGCCACCTGACCGACCCTTTGGGGGCATACAAAGGCCACGAAAGTCTCTACCAAAGACAAATATTGTTCGAGTCGTCGCCCGTGGAAAATTGGATCTACCGGTTTTAGATAAGGCAATAAAATCTAGGTTCTTTTCCTTTGTTAAATCCGACAGAATCTATATTTCTTCGTGTCCGCAAAACCATTACAGTTCCAAACAATTCCTCTCATCTTGGTGAAATAGATTTGTGTGATGTGGTAGATGCTGTTCGGTAGAAACACGCCGCCGTTGCAGCGTCTTGCTTTGCGGCTTGTTGCACGTGTGTCTCCTCCAAAGGATGCGGCGGAACTGGAGCACTTTTGCCTTGCTCCATACGAAGGTTCGCAATCGGTTGTTGCACAAGAAACTAAACAAGCTTGTGTATGTCAACTACAACTTTCGGCTACGCCTTTGCGGAGGTCACCGCCCCCAAGACCGCGTGATGAAGGTGATTTTATTGACCGGTTTGCGCAAATTTCATTCTATGATCGGGATAATCCGGTTCGAAATGGATGGAGTATGGGAGATCAAACCAGGATCCGTCTTGGATGAGGATGATGATGATGTTGATGTCCCTACGCCTTCCCATATTGTCGTATTTTTTTTGTTCATGTTTGAGTTAGCCACTTATGTACCACAATTTATTCATGGTATTTTTGTTTGTGTTAGCAGAGACCAAATAGACCCCAAGATCTACGCAGGGGCTACGGGGGATGATTCCATCGATGATTGGGCCCAGAACATGTGGGTGACACCCACCTAGGAAAGAGAAAAGTTTCGTGACCGGACCAAGGCAAACTAACCCCAAGAAAGGAAAAAAAAAAAAAAAAGTAGAAGAAGTAGTGAGCAAATGACGCCAGAGATTCGGGACGATGAGGGTCGGCGTAGTCCAATCGTATCGAGTCCGAAGATAGCAGACTCTACCGACGATGATGATGACGGTGACGGTGGTGGGTATGGTGGTGGTGGTGGGTATGGTAGTGGTGGAGGAGGTGGTAGTGGTGGTGGTGGTGGTAGTAGTGGTGGTGGTGGTGGTGGTGGTGGTCTTCACTTCCACGTATCAATTGCACCTACTTACGTATATTTGTTTCTTTTATATGAGTTCTAATTATAGTTCATTGCAAAAGTAGACGCAGCTTCACACATGCTACTCGGGATGAAGACCATGGACGGCCGTCTTCGCAGAGGAGATCCTATGCACCGACGGACTACGAGACTCCACAAGACTCTTCTTCCTCCTACAAATGATACCTTACAGGGCTACTTACAACTACCCTATTCCCGACATGAGCATGCAAATTCGACTAGATGGGTCTATGAATGGGAGGACCCTCATTTTTACACTATGTTAGTTCAAGAATGAGAGACAACGGCGGCATGGACGGGCCAAACTTGGCAACAATTCAAGGCGGACCTCCTTCGAGTGCGAGGTATCAATCTTATGTCCACCGCCGAGTATGAGCAAGGGTGCGGAATGGGGGTCTTTCCATTCAGATCGCAGCGTTGATATGTGCATGAGACCATGTATTTGTATCGGACTATTTGTTGTTTCGTTGGTGTGACTTTGTTTTGTTAGGTGGAACCGACTATATATTTATGCACTATGTATTTGTGTGACAATATTTATTATGGCTTTGTGTGCTCTTGGACATGAATTTCTGCAAAGGTCATGCCGAAAAAAATAATTTTTTCTAGCCAAAAAAAAGACACCAGACCGGTTAGGAGCGGTTACCATTTAAACCGTACGGTAATCGCCCCTAACCTGGTCGGTAAGACGCTCCTAACCGCTTGAACTAAGCCTGCTTCAAAATTCAAATTTGACATTTGAATTCGGCCGATTTTTTTCGGTAACCGATTTAAACCGGCCGGTTAGCCGAAACCGCCCGCCGACGGTTTTTTTTTTGCCCGAACGGTAACAAAAACCTTGGTCACCACCTCAGCGGCACGCACAGGCCCGCACGTGCCGGATACCATGTAGGTACCAGACAGACTCACAGACCACACCTCCTACCTAACC
>JADLZL010006242.1:0-46942 GCA_015844335.1 Chrysopogon serrulatus | reverse complement strand
TACAACTATTTTAGAGTTGCTGTCTTTTTAGAACCGAGAGACTAGTACCTATCCCTATACTACGTAGCGCTTGACTTGTGCCTTGTGGTCACCGTCCTACGGAATTAAGGGGCGCCGAGCCGACGACCCTCTGCTGGACCGGCCTCCCGGGTCGCTCGCTAGACGCTAGCTGCAGGCAGGCACGCACCCCCATCTATCTGAACCGGCAGGCCGGCATGGGTAGAGACGTGACGATGCTTCAAGGACACGCACACGCCGGGCCGGGGACGACATCAGAATCAGATCGACCACAAGAGACAGCAGCAGCTGTGCTGGGCTTAGGCTATCTGCAGCGCTGCACGGTAAACCATCCGGGAGGATCATTTTACCGGACCGACGCCCGCAGCGGGATACAGCATCGTCCACGCTACGCACCGGATGCGCCCGATGAGTCCGCCATTCCAGCGCGTCGTAGCGGTCGTCCGGGAAGGACGCACGTGGCGCGGGGCCCGCTCCTCGCTGTCCGCCGGCCGTTAGCGCCCGCCCCTCGCCGGCAGGCGACCACACAAACGCCGCTGCACACGCGCCCGCCGGCCGATGGCGAGAGGCAATAACAAAGATTTGACGATTAACGGTGGGCGCCCGCGAGGAAGCCACATGGGTGGAGGAGGAAGGGGAGAGGGCTCTCCGCCGGCGCCCATCAAGGCTGAGCTCAAGTGGGACGGCCACGCGCGCCCACTGCGCCGAGGTCGCCCAAGTGTGAGCGGAGAAGGGAAAGGAGCAGCGCGGGATGGCGGACGGGCGCGCTTCCCCGCACGAGGAAAGCGCCGGCTGCTGGGCTGGCGAGCCCGGCCAAGCTCTGCGACGCTAGCGTTGCGTGCTCGCCCGGCCGCCTCCGGTAAGTTATGGTTGCTACGGCGCGGGCCGGGCCAAGCGAACTGGCTACTGCCCACTCGCGGCCGCCGCGTCCGGGCCGAGAGCCGCCCGCGCCGCGGCCAGCGCCGAGGCCGGAGCCACCGCAGAGAGAGGGAGGGCGGTGCCTGTGGGAGAAGGGAGAGGATAGAGGAGAGAGAGAGAGTGGAGAGGGAAGGTGGTGGGAAAAAAAAGAAAAAATAAACCTGACATGTGGGTCCCACTTGTATAGAGTAGAGATGTAGAGGATGGATGAGTGCGGGAGAAATTGATATAGAGGAGAGAATCTTAATGATCAGGATAGAAAATTCTTTTTAGATGATGGATTTAGAGTACGACGAGTGCGGATAGCCTTAGCATTTCACCGGCTACACGATGATCATCCGCCGGCCCCAGGCACATCGATCACGGACGGAATTGCTTGCTTTCAACCTTAGCATGTGTGTCGATCGGTTAGTTATTACTGTAGGTCACTTTTCCGGCTTCTTTTTCGGGGAAAAACGATCGATCGATATGCATGCATGATCGGAGAGTGGGTAACGGTAGTGCGTGCAGGTGAGGCGATGGTACGGCCAACTTGAGCAGATCACCCGCACCTAAACCTTCATTGCAGCTCCCGGTGTCGGATCGGAGCAGCAATTATATATCATGGTCACACTGCTCTGAGGCTGCTAGCTAGAGACACACCAGTCTCAGCTCACCAGCTAGCTAGTTGGCGCCGCTTTGGTGATGCTTATTGCTTGAGTTGGATCCAGCCAACGTCCATCCATGCGTATGCGTGATCCAGTCGCCGGCAGTTGAGCGTATATCTACACGTACGGTTTCGGGGTACGTATGTCTTGACGCTCCGAGTCCCAGTATACCAACCGATGATATCGGATGGAGCCACATTCGCGTACTCCGGCCTATTTGCTTCAGATCTGATACCAACCTTCAGATCGACGCGGGAGTCGCATGCAAGGCCGGAATAATTGGGGGGCGGGTTGGGTCTTTGGTGTAGCTCGCGTCCATCGCATGCGAGGAGGAGGACTCCTGCCGGTCGGCGGCGACAATCATGCAATGCCAACACGCAAGGCGCGCGGCCGTGTCGCGCGAATCATGGATGCCACGGCTTGGCCGGCTACCATGCATCCAGGACCAGGAATAGACGAATAGCATCGATTCCAGTACTAAAATACTACTACTACTAATCACCTCTCACAGCTAGCGCAAGTTCTGCACCCGGCAACGGCAATGATGTGCGGTGGCACACGGACGGGTGGGTACTACACATTCGCTTGTATTGTAGGTACTCCACACCGCTAGTGTCCTCCTGCATTGGTGGTGGCTGTCAGTACTTGCTGCGGAATTATGCAGCTGATGATCTCCATCATCCCCATCATCCATGGCGTGGCGTGCCTCGCTTGCTTAATTAGCTGCGTGCCTCCGTCGTATCATTGCCGCAACGGGGCATGGCCAGCAGCAACCTACGCACGCAATGACTACAGTCTACAGGATTGGCAGCTGTACTAGTAGTTTAGACCACTGTCAGTTCCAGCATCGGGCTTCCTCAACATGTTCTCTGGTGGCAGCTGAACTTGTCTACGCGGACATGATGATTGCGACGGCTGTGGACGGAAAGGAGAGGGGGGAAGAAAAGGCACATGGTGGATGGGAGAGAGAGATACGCACCGGGCACCGCCGAATGAGTCCAGTTCGTCATCCGCGAAAGCGGTGTTTTAACATGGCAGCGGGGCAGATGATGATGCATATGCATGGCATGTGACGGCCAAACGACAGTTCACATGCCGTACGTCGCTCGACGCCGACGGGATCCATTCTACTAGACTACTAGTAGCCCTGCCCCGATTTGTCAACCTGACATATAGGGTCTCCTGGTGCTCATTGATCTGCCAGTCAGGTGTCCAGGTTTTCTACGCTACGGATGTGCTCTAGTAAACCACTTATCAGTCTCTTTCGGTTTTCGGTAAAACTGAAACAATTGATTTTGTCTGATTTACCGTGAGACAAAAACACTTAATAAGTTAGTCGGCTGATAAGCCAAATGAATAGACTAGACTGTTTTACCAGGAGACAAAAATACTTTTAGAAAAACATAAGGTAGTGACAACTTCAAATTAGCAGCACAGGTCGTAGTTCGGTGCATTTTTACCGTACAGGCTATTGCAGTCTGCCAACAACGATGCAATCTTTTTCAGCAGGACACCCTATGTCCCACAAATATAAGGAGCGCGCAATATGATATTTTTACGATTTAAACTTCATAACGTTTGATCCATAGTTAGTCTAAACTTCATAACATTTGATTTGATGCACATTTAGTTTGAAATATGAAAAGTTAGTACTACTTGTTAAATTGTAACTGTATTCAGAAATCTTAATTGCTAATTAGAGGCTCCAATTAAAACTCACATTAATCCTCATAAAGCACGGTAGATAAAAGATGAAGCTTAGAAGCTCTCACTAATCGTCATTGATTATATTATATTAGCCAAGTAATACACTAAAAAGAATATTTTATTATATACTACCTCCATTTCAAAAAAGAAATGTAGCCTTGAACTAAGTCAAACTTTATAAATTTGAACTAAGTTTACATGAAGTACTAGCAACATTTGTATTTTTAAATAGATTTAATATAAAAATATATTATGTGATAATCTAATAGTACTTATTAGCATCATAAATGCTAGTATTTTGCTCAATCTTAAAATTATTTGACTTCTTGAAAAAGAGAATTATTATATTTTTCTTATGGCTGACTAGCGGGTGAGTGATTGGGCCAGATCGGTAGGGAGAAGTGGGGGGCAAGCGCAAACTATATTGTTTTGTATTTTTAGTCTATTTAAAGTCCCTTAACTTTGACAAAAGTCTACATATCATCTCTGAACTCTAAAACCGGATAAAACACATCCCTTAACTTTTAAAACCGCTCATATTACATCCCTCAGTAGTTTTTCGACAATGGTTTTGCTATAGTAACAAAGGTTTTTTGTATTTTTTTTTTTATTTATTTCAGCTTGAATCTTTAAAAATTATAGTAAATCATAGAAAAATCATAAAATAGAAAATCCAATTTTATTGGACTCCACAAAGAACATATAATATGATATATTTTGGTACAAAGTTTTTACTGTAGCTTTAGATATAGGTGGAAGAAGACCCCAGCTCTTCTCAAAGATATAAGAGATTATGACAAGAGCCAATTTAGCATCTTCTCCTCTTAAGATTTTCTATTTCTTTTGCTGGAGTTGTGCCCTCATCATCTCCCACGTTGTCCATATATATTGTAGCTTTAGATATGTACATTTCTATAATTAAAGTAAATTAAAAATTAAAAACTTTGTAATAAAGTATGCCATATTATATGTTCGCTATGTAGATCTACTCATGGGGAGTCCAATAAAATTTGATTTTCTATTTTATGGTTTTTCTATAATTTACTATGATTTTTCAAAAAATCTAGCCAAATAAATAAAAAAAAAATAAAATCATTATTACAGTAGCAAAACCATCCTTACTATAGCAAAACCACTATCGAAAACTGCCGATGGATGTAATATAAATGATTTGAAAAATTGAGGGATGTGTTTTAACTGGTTTTGGAGTCGAATGGCATGCAGACTTTTGTGAAGATTGAGGGACTAAAAGTAGATTTTTTTCTTTTAGGGGGGGGGTGTGTGTGTGTGTGTGTGTGTGTGTGTGTGTGTGTGTGTGTGTGTATATATATATATATATATATATATATATATATATATATATATATATATATATATATATATATATATAAGGATTGGCAACAAAGAGAGAAATTTGCGCTTTAAAGCATGATGTTTTTCTAGGATGAATTTATTTAAAGTATGATGTTGGGAGTGGTACTATCCGGCAGTAGCACACTAGTACTCCCTCCGTCCCGAGAATAGTGCAACTCCTAGAATCCGTGCCAGTCAAATTTTTTTAACTTTGACCAACTTTATAGAAAAAATTATCAATATCTATAATATAAAATATATATCTTATGAAAATACATTGTATAATAAATCTAATGGTACTAATTTGGTACCATATATCTTAGTATTTTTTTTTCTAGAAATTTGGTCAAAGTTTAAAAAAAAATTGACTTAAAGACAATTCTGAAGTTGCAGTATTTAGGGACGGAGGAAAGACGCATCTGTACACTGTACTCGTGATCACAATGTGAGCACGCAGTGTTGCTGTGTGCTCTGTCGTCGTCTCGTCGGTACGAGCCACCAGGTTCCTGGGGAGGGGTGGTAGCCTCTCTGCGAGCCTTGCATTTCCGGTTTTTTTTTTTTTTGGATGAACTGCATTGAATTTATTGTCCAAGGTGTACAGTACCAGTCGGTAACCGAAGCATTGAATAATAATAGCGAATTGGCGATACTCCTACGCAGCATGCTCGTCCACCTCTTGCTCGATGCCATGCGATGCGTCCTCCAGCGCTTGAGGCCCCTTGTCCCTTGCTCCTCGTCCTCGTTTCTCGAGAGCAGCATGACAAATTTAAAAACCCACTCCACAGCGCTACTTCCGGTGCGTGTTCTTCTCACGTCGCAGGGCTCGAAGAAGACGTGAGCACAGTCAGCACTGCACTGCACAGGTGGAGCTCGACAGACCCGACCCGTGAACGAATGACTGCAGGAGTTTAGGGCGGGACAAGTGGCAATGTCGAGAGTAGTAATGTCTTTTCTGCGAATTGCCGTGCCGAGAGAATGGGCGCGCTACGCTACACGCTCGTGGGGACAGACAGACAGACACTTGGCCTTTTTCTGGTTTCTCCGGGAAAGCAGGAATAGAATAATAACGCCATTTGAAATGGTCGTCAATGCAGGCACGACGAATGCGAGCGAGACCGAGCGGTGCTTTGCCATGGCCGCCACGGAGTCCTTTGCACTTGCACTTGCAGTGCGCCGGGGGTAAGGGGACCATACATAGCCACTAATGAATATTGAGCGGCCATTTACATTATTATGATGATGTTGTATATGGAAGTGTCTGTATAAGCATAATAATGGCGTGCAAAAAGCTGTTTCTGATCAGCTTGCTTCTGACTTTACCCCCAGCATCCCCAACTATGCATGCGGCCCGACGAAATGACGACAGACAAAATATATTCTATCCGGATCCGGCCGGATGAAATCGTCGCATGCATGCAAAGGCCGAGCAAGACGGGGCGCGCGATGCTTGCCGTGGATTGGGGCATCCCGACTGCTCCGTTGATTTGGGCGGGCCCAGGAGACGTTGCTGCAGTGCTGCACCCACTGGCCGTGATTCAAGGTGCGTCTGCCTGCAGCAACGGGCGGATCAAGCAAAGCCCTCCTCTTTGCACTCCCCGGGCCTGACTGACCCTGGAATCTTTAGGCGGCCCACATGGCAGCGAAACAATGGAGTGAGGCCTGGGCTGGGAACAAATCGACGGCCGAGAGACGAGACCGAGACCGGGGGTCGTCGCCGGCAGGGTCCACCATTAACGGTCCCCTTTTTAGGGCCGGGCGCCCTGCTGCGTCTGGGGCGTGGGGGCCTGGCCTTCTTTACCCTGTGTCTGTGTCCCACGCTAACGAGAAAAACTGTCTCAACGCACGCCACCCGCTGCCTCCACCACTCCTTCCGTCAGACGACCCACCGGTAAAAGGCAGCCTTGCGCCCCTGGTAGAATAGTACAGTAAAAGTAAAGACATGCCTGCCTCCTGCGTGCAGCATGCGACCTCTGCGCCCATGCTTGGTACAGTAGGATTGGTATTTATGGCGGTGGTGAGGTGGTCTCGCGCGCGCTGCTCCGGCGAATAAATTTTGGCATCGGTGGCCGGTGGTCGGTGCACGGCCGTCCCCCGGCGGTGATCTGGATAGTTCCCTTCAAGTGTGTACGTGTCGGCTTGGCCTTGGAGAATTATGGCCGATCCATTGCCTACATGTACTGTACGCGCTGCCGTGCAGCGAAGGGATCTCCCGGGGGTAATTAGTTTTATCCACTCCGCAGCTAACACTGATCAGTTTCTCTGGACTCCCTGGAGTAGATTAATCTGCAGGCAAGGGTCAAGCTTGTCGTGAAGAGGATAACCTAGTGCACTCAGAAGAAGGGATGAATGGAGAACAAAAGGGTAGTAGTAGGAGCATGTGTGATCGGGGGTCCTCTGCGTACAAGGCACGTGAGTGCACGTTCGCGGGAATCTTAACTTGCATTGCTGCATACACGCATGTAACGCGGAGATTGATTGCTGGCAGCCGGCATCTCACGTATTTTTTGCAGGCAGTGTTTCGCTGATAGTGAGGTCCACGCCTGGGCTGGGCGGGCCCCTTCTTATCCGAACCGGTGGAAGAAGAAGGAAAAAAATGCGAGCCGTTGCGCCGACGGACACGTAGCCGGAGCGGATAGGAGGCCGGGTCCGGCCTCACACGTCGGAAACTCGATGGATGGGGACGGCGACGGCGACGGCCTGACGGGCCGGATCCCTCGCCCAGATGCGAGCGCACGTACGGTCACATGGGCACCGGCGTGGCGGGGGCAGCATGTGGGGGTGGGTTGGGTTGGGTTTCGCTCCGCCCTTTTCCTTGCCGCCGCCCCCGCGCCGCGATGAAGGCGATGCCGAGCGCATGGATCGTGGTGGTTGCTGCGCTGCGGCGGTGTCAGATTTGCATGTGAAAATCATCCAGTCCCCAGCCGCCCAGCAGCAGGCCTCCTGGTGTGGACCGGGCCTTTTTTTTTTTTTCCCTTCGCTTTGCTTCAAATGCTTCCCGCCCTTCTTCCTGCGCGCCGTTTCTTTTTTTTTTTTTCCTTTCAAAAAGCTGTCTCGGTCGCGCTGCATGTCTCGTTTCTTCTTGCTCTCTTCCGCTTCCCGCCAATAGTTCCGGCTGCCCCGCGAATACGATCCAAATCAGGAACTGAAGACGTCCGTTTCCTTCCCGATCCAACGAGGCAACGAGTAACAGCCTTGGCAGGTCAGCCTAGGCGTTCAGTCTGACCGAACCAAATTAGTCGGTTCTTCTTCTGTCAATTTGAAAGTTTAGCCATTTAAAAATAAAAATTGATTAGTTAGTTTAAAATTCAGGATCGAACAAGTTCGGTCTCAGTTATTTTAGTTCGGTCTCGGTCATGACCGAACTAACCAGACTAGAAAAAATAGCTACTAATAAACATTATAAATTGTAGCAAATTTTAGCAATATTTTTTATTTTTTGAGGCAAAATAACAATATAGTGTATATATTAGACAAAGTGATAAGGGTGATGGTTGATATAAACTCACTAGAATAATTTTTATATCACTAATAATAGCCTAAAGTACACATCATGTCAATAGAATTCAAATATTCGGATAGTTCGGTTACCCGAGGCATAAAACCAAACTAACCATAAAAATTTCGAGTAGTAAAAATAGACTCGGGACCGAACTACTGACCGAAAAACTTCGGTCCTCGGTCTCGATCAATTCGGTTCGGTCTTCGGTCAATTATGCGACCAGGGTGATTGGTAGGCAATAGCTTGTGGACCTAGTGCTCAAACAAAGCTTAAGACACTAATGCGATCATATAATTTTAAGCGTGTACTAAAGTGTGATGCAGCGAATGTCTAAACGTGTGTCGGCGGAGCTCGGACGGGCACCCAAGGTCACCGGCCCAAGGTCCGCCACTATTGGTAGGCAACCTCGTGTTCAGCCTTCTAACAATACAAGATTAAGGATGCCTTTAGTCTTCTAGCAAAACTCGCTTCATCCTCTAGTTGAGCCAGAATTTAAAGCTGTGAAATGTGTTTGGTTGGTTTCCTAGTAGTCATGCGGTTTGTGCAACCAATTTTTTGGTGGGCGAATTTCCTTGTTGTCATTCCGGGTGGCGATCAGTTTAAACCGATAGTTCAGTCGGTTTCTTTTGTTCCATAAAAGTTTGGTTTATAGATTTTAGGACTTGGCCAATTTTCAACAAAAACAAAAACTACAAATTTGGTGTTGTTTTTTTAGTTGGGCTTGAGTGAGTCTAGTGATAGAGTAATTAAGATCGTACGTTGTTACCCATGTATTCTAGTAGTGATTTTCTTGTCCAATTGCATAGTCAAAAATCTCTCGGGCACATATAAATAAGACAATGACAGAACACAAATGCTCAATTACTAGATAGACTTTAGTTAGTTATGCTTAGGGCTAACAAAATGCTTAACTAATAGAGATGAAGTTAGTTTGAACTGTACATTGTTGTGTCCTCCTGTTTGATGGGAGTTCATCTGATGTGCTTGGTTGCTTGGAGGTGTTTTGTCCTTTGTTTTTCTCTACCGCCACAACTCAAACTTTAGGTGTTTGATGAACTATCTGTTCAAGTTCACTTTTTTTTTTTTTGGCAATTGAGCTGTGATGTGCTTGCTGCATAGTGGCGTAATTTGATGCTAATCACTAGTTCTAGATTCCCACGAACTAAACATATTGTTGAGCTTTTCTTTCTTTGCTCTTTCTTCCTATGTGACTGATTCTTATATCCAGAACATATATAGAAAAGTATGAACACTGAATTTAATGATCTTTTGTGCATGTGCCAAAAAGAGCCGTCGTGACTTAGCCATACCCAACGTGTGTTGGATCATTCTCACGAGCTATGCAAGAACTAGAATAATTTATTCTTGAAAAAAAAAATCAACCGGTTATATGCACGACGACTTTGTTATAGCGTAAGCAGGGCTATTTTGGTAGGTCGCCTGGACAATGCTATCTGGGCCAGACAATCACATCTAATGGCAGGCCGCCAAACTCGAATCCATGAACTCTTAACACCCAAGTTCTTTGTTGTTTGGACTTAGAATTCCTTTGGACTTTAAATGTGGGTTTAATTTTGGGCCGGTTGAGCCTTACGGCCTCGAGTGCTCAGGTTACATGGTCTGGGCCCAATAACAAGCCTGGGTTTATGTCTGGGCTGAACAGTTGGGCTGATTTGGAAGCCAGGTTACTCGTACGGTCGTACCGGTACCCCGTACCGCTTGATGATTCAGTTAAACGGTGGAAGGTTGTGTTGTAGACACATTCAGAACCAGGCTGGTCAATCTTGAGGCTGAGAAAGTCACCGTAAACATTTTGCCTAACACTAAAAACAAAACACTAATAAATTCTGAAATAAACTTGAACCTGATGTGCTTGAAATTCTCTAGGTCACGGCTTACAAATAAATCAAATAAACTCCTCTCAACTCACCGAACGTGAAAGGCGCGCTGAGTGTGTTGCCGGTGCTAATAAGCAAATATAGTCATCTTGCCATATGTTCGTCCTATAAGATATTTAATTTAATGCCACCAGTATCAGGAATTAGGGCTCGTGGAGTTTCCCGTACCAGCAACTACAGGGTACCCTTCCGCATTCACTTTGCAGTTGTGCCAGTGTGTGTTAGACACCAAACCATGCACCTTTCTTCCAAATTTTAGACGGACAGCAGGTCAGCAACACGGCATTCTTCCATTCACCGTATAGCGTCGTTGGACTAGTATTCTTATACTGTGTACACCACCAACCTTTCGGAACGTGAAACTGAAACGGATTAGGTGCCGCTTCCAACCCAGCTCTGCAGTAGCTAGAAACATGCAATGCATGATTCAGGGGTTTGGTACGCCCGGATCCACGCAATGATGATTACTGAACAATTATAGTCTCCTCGCATGATTTGATTGCAGACCTGTCGTTCCTTCTGTATCCGGCTGTGCACGAATCTCCCCGTTCCTAACACTTCGTATATCAGACAAAGCGAAGGCTACTGTATACATCTCTTGCGCACAGGATTAAAGAACTCCCAAGAATCAGAATCAGTGTGTGAACCGGTCCTCCTAGCAACTCTCGATAATACACACACTGTGCGATAACTGCCAAGACGCCGTTACCTTTTTTTAATAGTTCACTCGTGATCCGAACCCTCCGTTTCTCGCATGATTTGCTCCCTAGCCATGTGACCCCTACCACAGGCCAAAGCACCACGTTCGATGACGGGCGCAACGGCCATTTTGGAGATCGCAGCGGGCGCGCGGCCGCCGTTGATGGAGATTCGTTTCCGGTCTATAAGTACCCCGGCAAGGTGCTCCTTCCAGATCATCGAAAACGCAGAGCTCCTCCCTGTCGGCCAAAGTACTAGCACTAGCTAGGAGCTAGCAACAATGGCGTCCTCCTCCTCTTCCTCCATGGTGATCGCGCTTGGTGCGGTCATCTTCTCCCTCCTTGTCACCTATGGCTCCTGCGCTAGACCGGTAAACTTCACCGCCTCCGACTTCACCGCCGATCCCAACTGGGAGGCTGCCAGAGCCACCTGGTACGGTGCGCCCAACGGCGCCGGCCCTGACGACGATGGTATGTGATGCAGACGACGTCGTTGCAAGGCGCAGGATCGCTTCTTTCGTTTTTTTTTTTTTGGCATGTACTCCATACATGCTGTGCTGTTGGCTTAACGCGCTCGGTATCCATTGATCTGCAGGTGGCGCCTGTGGGTTCAAGAACGTGAACCTGCCGCCGTTCTCCGCGATGACGTCCTGCGGCAACCAGCCCCTGTTCAAAGACGGCAAGGGATGTGGCTCCTGCTACCAGGCACGTATAGATTAAAATCCTTTAATTTGGTGTGCCTGCATGCCTAATTAATGGAGACGGAAAGTTCGAGCATAGTTTTGATTATAATGACCCCCGTGTGTTTCATTTTCTTTCCCACCAGATACGATGCCAGAAACACCCTGCCTGCTCCGGCAACCCCGAGACGGTGATCATCACTGACATGAACTACTACCCGGTGTCCAAGTACCACTTCGACCTCAGCGGCACGGCGTTCGGCGCCATGGCCAAGCCCGGCCGCAACGAAGAGCTCCGCCACGCCGGCATCATCGACATCCAGTTCAAGAGGTGGGTGTGGGTATCGGCGTCGTCATGCGCAATTGCACATGCACTGCACGTTACACAGATCCACAAAAACCCAAAATTTGCAGGGCCCACCTGAGCAGAATATAAGCTCGACCACTACACCTGTGCTGCAAAGCATGTGGAGCTCTTGGAGATCCACAGAAGTATCACTAGTTATATAATACTGTACCTGCTCCTACATAGTATAATCCAGATTTTTGAGGACTGCTGTCGGACTAGCTTAGACTAATGGAGACATGTCACATGCAGAGTGCCCTGCAACTACCCCGGGCAGAAGGTGACGTTCCACGTCGAGGAGGGCTCCAACCCCGTCTACTTCGCGGTGCTCGTCGAGTTCGAGGACGGCGACGGCGACGTGGTGCAGGTGGACCTGATGGAGGCCAACTCCGGCTACTGGACGCCGATGCGGGAGTCCTGGGGATCCATCTGGAGGCTGGACGCCAACCATAGGCTCCAGGCGCCCTTCTCGCTGCGCATCACCAACGAGTCCGGCAGGAAGCTGGTGGCCAATCGGGTCATCCCAGCCAACTGGGCGGCCAACAACTATTACCGCTCCATCATTCAGTATTAGCTCTGCAACTTATTCGGTGTCATTGTTGGCTTCATTGGAACTGTATGTATAATTGTATCTTCGGTGCATAGGATTGCGGTGCCTTGACTAGTTTAGTCGATGAGACGTCTTGATACTATTGACAGAGTAGTAGATGGGGAAGCAAGTTTGGATGTGCTTTCCCGCTCACTGTCAATACATGAATCAGTGTGATCAAGGTTATAAATTATACTCCTATATATATAAAAAAAGCTTCTCAGTTGCATTCAGTACGTCCTGTTCCCATGTGTCCATTTTTACGTAGCACCGGTTGGTCGGTTATACATTCAGCAGCTCTGGGGAATCTGATCTTAGATGTCCAAACCAGCAAAACTGAGTTGGTCAGGTTTTGTTTATAGTTCTCCGCTCCTAAAAAGATATAATTTCGCTCCTCAGAGGCCAAGCACTCCTAATTTGGGTTTATTATAAAAGGTTTCCTTTATATTTAGCATATTTTATAAAATAAAGAATTAATATATATTTCACATATCACTTCATATGAAATATGTGATTTTAACTAGGGATGAAAACGATCGGAAACGATCGATAGGAGACCAAATCATTTTCATTTCCAATCTTCTTTCTCGAAAATAAAATCGATACGATATTGTTGGAAACGAATACGATATTGATATTTCGGTAATTTCGAAAATGATAATAGTCGATCCGAGAATACATCAATAACGATCGGAATTCATGAGAACGATATTCTAAAAAAAACGATAAATACATCAAATCACATAACACGAAAAGAGCCATATAACTCGACCTATTTCAAATGACAAAAATAAATAAAGTCACAATTTCTTTCTATAAAACATGCGCTTGGGTGCAAAGTGTAGATTATGTGCAAATCAATAAGTCTACGAGATAAATTAGGATTTAAAGCCTTTGAATCGGTAACTATCGACGGTAAATTACCGGCTAAATATGGAAATCTTCAAAAACGATCGGAAGAGGACAAAATCATTTTCACTTTCGTTTCCATTTAATTTTATCATTATCATTTCTGTTTTTTTCGTTACCATTATCATTTCCATTTTAACCTAAAAATCGGAAAAACTTGAAAATGATTGTCGAAAATCAAAAATTATCATTTTCGTTTTCATCCCTAATTTTAACCATCCAAGCTAGTAATTAAATGAGCAACTTATAGTCCTTTGTAAGTACAACAGAAGCCTTTATTAAAAAAAATAGTATCAACTCTTACAACTTCACATATGTGTATTATATAAAAAATAAAATTTATTTCATAATCTAATTAATTTGATGATACTTATTACATATTATAATTATTAGCAGTTTTCGGATGTATTTGGTTAACTGTGAAACCTATTGATTTCTCAGGGAGCTAGACTTTCGTTACTGGGCTTGTTCAGCAGTTAATTTTAGCAACTTGTTGCTATAGCTGTCTTTCTCCTCACATGTTACTGTAGCATTGAACTAGAAGCAGCTAGCGGCATCGGCTGATACATGCAGCCGAACAGGTCGAAGACCATTCTACCTAGGTTGGTTTGAGCCTCTAACTCAGCATGGAGACTTGCATTATTGTTGCTGAGAACAAAACAGGGCAATTTCAAGCGTAAAAGCAGTCCCGTTGGGATCCCCTAATGCATGTGTACGTGATCGTGGGTGCCCCGTCGTCAGCCCCTAGAAAGGCTTGAGAGCTTGTTCGCTTCAGCTAAAAAGCCGTTTCACTTATCAGCCAGCAGTATTTTTTTCTCATGAAAAATCACTGTTTCAACAATGTTTTTGTCTTTTATCACCAACTTATAAGTCCCCGCCGAACAGTAGATTAATCTCTTTCTATCCCTAATACTTAAAAGGTAAAATTTCTCTCCACCTGATTTTCGTCCGGCCCATTCTTTTCGTCTGGCCCATTCTTGTCAACCGGCCCACTCCATTCGCCTCATCAGCCCAAGTCGGCAGTTCCCCGTCCCGTGACTCCCATCCTAACTTCTTCCCCCGTCGTTCCTTGTGGCCCTCGCCCGACGGCAGATGGATGCGGCGGCACCTTGCCCGCCGGGAAGATGGCGGTCGCAGGCAGGCTGCCCCCGCCGGCAACCGAGGCTGCCCGTCTCGGCCGTCCCCGTTCCATCCTTCTTCCTCTCGCCGTCCTATCATTCTTCGCACTGGGACATCGCCTGCCGAAAGATGGATGGCGGCGGCGCCCAAGCTGCCTTCGTCGGCTTTTCAAGCTGCCCAGCGCGGCCACAGCCGGTTGCCCGCCCGCCTGCTTGTTCCGGCCGTCGCCGTCTGCGGCCGCCCGACCATCACGTCCATCGGACGCCCCTAGGCCGGACGCCGCGGTAACCCAGGACGTTCCCGCACGGGAGTCAGAATCGGTCTCAGGTCCGCGCCCGCCCGCCTGTTCCGGCCGTCGCATGCACCCAGGCCGCACCCCGGGGCAACCGTTCCCTTGCTGTAGTCGGATTCAAATCGAATGCTCCTATATCGGTATGTTACAAACTCCACGTCCGACACAAATTGATTTTTCCTTCTCCGTGATTGATTCAACTTTTTTCTTACCTATATATTTCTTCTGCTATTGGGAAATCCTCCAAGAATATGTACCTGATCTCGCCGCCTCGACGAGCAGACCTCACATCACCGAGCAGAGAAGTACCTCGATGAGTTGACCTCACCTTTGAATTCGAGTTGAGCAAGTGCAAAATCCTCTAATCTTGCCGTGTACACGAGGGACAAGGTTAGCTTGTGGGATTTTTTTTATTTTTTAAAGATTATTAGTTCATATGATATTCCCTGTGAATTATGGATTCACTAAGTTTAGTTTTTCATATGTGTCTTTGTTTGATGATTAGATGATTCATATGTTCTATAAAGTACACTTATGCTAGGCCAATATGTGATTCAGACTTCCTTGGTTTGTTTTTTGCTGCAAACATATTAAAAATGAATATTTTATTTATTGTTGTTTTTACAGAGAGTGAATCATATTGTTGAATCAAGCGTTGTTGAGGATTTTGATAATTGACCCATAAAAAAGGTTAAATGCTTTGGGACAGAATTTTTTGAATCAGAAAGAAAGTTGGCGTATCAAGGCACTTGTAGATTATGTGCACGGGTTGAAGCTTAGTATCTACAGTGATGTTGGGTATGCTATGCGCCTATGCTGCTAGCTATCAAAAATTAGTTTTGTAATGATATATAATTGTCAATTTATTCTGGTTCTAGAGTAACTGTAATCCTAAATACCCAAGGAAAATAACAATTAGTAATAGGCTAATAGCAAATCTTTAACTGAACTGCTACTGTCCATTGCAAGAGACAAACATGCCAAAAAAAAGGCCAGGATCACTTGATCATGAAGAGCAGGATGTGAGAACATTTTCATCTTTCTACTGCTTCCCTGATGACTGCCAAATCAACGGTGACAGAAGTGGCTGATCATCTGATGATTCTGAGTTTCTGGTGTTCTTCTAACTCTTCCTCTCTCAACTCCAGGGTATTAATTATCTGCAGGCAGCATGGGAATAAGATGGAAAACAACATGGGAATCAAAAGGAAAACAACTGATGATATCACTGACAACTGGGGCAGGTTTTGTTCAGTTCATTTTAATCTCCCTTAGATAGGTACTGAAATTGATAGGACTAAACACAGTTACCATGATAGTTCACCATGACATCTCGTGCGGACAAAAATGACAGATGGGGCTTCCTATTCTGGACCTGGTGGGTGGAACAGTAAGATTTCAGACATCAGACAATTATGTTTGTGCCTAAACATTTTGATAACATCTATCTCCATTGTCAATTCCTAGGTTTAAGCATTAAAAATTTTTGTTCCTAATTTTAAGTTTATGCAAGTACTGCAACAAATATATGTTTTTGTTTCCAGTAAATATCAAAGGCACACATTGATATTTAGCTGTCGTTATTAGCACAAAAAGTATGAGGCAGGGACTTGATAATTAGAACTTCCAAAACTTGATCCATTAATTTATTTGCCCATTTACTTATTAGCAGACACAAACCTATTATTATTGGTTTATTGAAAGTACCATAGAAGGGCAAAAAAACCTATAAATTGTTGGGCGACAAATGGCAATAGACATGCAAAATTAAGTAGTATCATCTGTTTAAAGGGCATCAAAGTGTTGGCAAATCAATGGGCACACCAGTTACCTTAGAGAAAACAGATGAAGAAACATACCTCTTTCTTTCATAGTGATGGTATAATCATACCACCAAAATCGAATGAGTATCAAATGTATTTACTCCATTCGGATTGGAGCTGGTATTTGTTTGAAGTTTAGTGCTATATACATTCTACTAATTTTAGCTTCAGGAGTGAGACTTTTAATCACCTTGCAAGGTGGCTGGAGGATGCGAGGCAGCACACCAATGCTAAAATGATGATAATGCTTGCTAGGAACAAGTGTGATTTGTCTCACAGGCATGCAGCTAGCTATGAGGACAATTTTCAAAGGTACATTGCCTTATCTTCATGGAGGCATCTGCAAAGACTATGCAAAATGTTGAGGAGGTGATGCTTGATTCTTTGTGTATCTATGTGCAGTTAAAATATTTTCTAATTTCCTCATGCAGCTAGAACATTTTAATGGAGGCATTTGTTAAGACTGCTAGAAAAATCTACTAGAAAATCCAAGGTGGTGTTTTCGGTATATCAGATGAGGTATCTTGTAATCTTAGAACCACCTTGTGCTTTGCTTACCGAACAATGTAGTGAGCCCCTGTAGTATTACTTCAACTACCATTAGATAAGTCATTGTTCCCTATCTCATAGAAAAGCTCATCTCCTTTCTTGGAACCTTTATACACTGAAAGATGGAGTGAGGACAGCCAAACTATGAAACTGGACAGCACAATATCTCTTGAAACTTGCTGTCAACTAAGACTTTAAGAACTTGTACTCTTAATTATATATGAATGGCAGAGAAGTAACTTTGTCTGGAATGGCATAATTCATGATGCTAAAAGAGATAAAAGGAAGATAGATCGTTACTTGTTAGTGTTAGTGAAAATGTCATTTGCCCACCAGGAACCTTGTCCTACTCTCTAAAGCATTTTCCTTGCTTGTAATATGTATCTTGTTACCATCACATGAGTATGATGATCCGATACATCTTTTGTCAAATTTGCAGTATACATCTTTCGTCAATTTTGCAGTCTTATGGAATCAAAGTTGGATATGTAGACCCTGGCCAATCTAAAGGTGTTGGTAGTTCATCTTCTCAATGTGGTGGCTGCAGCAGCTAATCTGCTAAGTGGATTCAGATGTAGAGAATGGTCTAGGGCTTATAGACCAACAATACAGTGATCAGTTTCCCTTTATAACCTTGCCTGGCCATGAAGCACCACCATGCAGTGAGCTAACAATGTGTTCAGTGTGCGATTGTTATTTGCTTGGTTAATAAAAAAGATAGGATTGTGTGTTGAATGTATGTTTCATACTTTCATGTTTGTTCTTTTCTCTCTTGTAGTATAGACGCAGACGCTCTCATGTTTGATATGACTATCACTTGTCTGTTCCCAATTGTAAAATGTTCAGTTATCTGACTGTAAAATGTTTAGTTGCCAGATGCCTTCATGTTACGGCTATCACTTCATTCATGTCTGCCTCCCTAAATAAAACCTAGATTATTATACACCTGTTCTGGCCCACAAGTTTTGTTCAGATCCTCCATCGACTCCTACCTCTGGTGCCCCCGCTCGATGAGGCAGTGGATTTGGGGAAGAACCTGGTTGTTGTAGGGCGAGGTGGCACATGATGGTGGGGGGGCAAATACTCGATAGAGTGGGTCAAAAGACAAGACAGTGGAAACGGTCACCAGTCCGTGCTCCCTGTTAATAGTGTTTAAGTTAACACAACTAAGTTGTATCTAAACTTATAGCTTTTTTAGTTTTGATTTGTACTTAATGTTTCAAAAATAAATTTGAATTTATAAGATAGGATAACTCATTTGTCAAGTTATCTCGATTTTGAGTTTGGCTTGATGAGGATGATTGGACAACTTCAAAGATCTTGTGTTGCTCATCTTATAAAAATAAAAAAAACTTAAGCCAAGATTAAAAAAACAATTCAAACTTTAAACAAATAATATACACCCGTAGCAACGTACGGGCATATTTACTAGTACAACTATATTTACTAGTACAACTAAAAAAACCTAAATGTTATCGTCTTAGTTACTGCTAATCGCTCCGCTCCGCTCGTAATAGCGCCGCGGTAATCGCCCACGGCTTCTAATCACCCCCGCCAACCTCGGTTCCACGACGGCACGACCTGGCGCCCCCAACCCCTACCACTGCCCACCCCCTCGCGCCCCCAACCCTCATGCCACCCGACCTCACATCCCGGCAACCGGCCTCCTCCTCCGCGGCATCGCCCTCCTCCTCCCCGCTACCACCGCGCCTCCGCCACCGAGTGGCCGCGACATGACGGTGAAGGCATCGTGTTCACCCGGCCTCCTCCTCCACCCCCACCCCGCGCGATTAGCGCAGCTCCGCAACTCATCCCGCGCCCTTCTTCCTTCCCTCATGCCCGCACGCCTTCCACGTCTCTTGTGCGGAGACGGGGAAAGAAAAGCTCGGAATCAGGGTCAGGTGGTGGCGCGGCAGGTACCGGGATCCGGAGAAGGCCGCTGCTGTTGGGGGTGGCCATGGACCACACCGGCGGCGGCGGAGGCGGCGCCGACATCATCCTCGCCGATCCCCTCCTCCTTCCCTCCCGCTGCCCAGCAAGCAACAGCAGCAGAACTATCCTGAGTTTCCTTTCCTCGGCGCTGAGGCGGCTCGAGGCGCTTCCGGGCGACTCGGGTCCTTCCCCACCTGAAGTTCGTCGGCCACCTCTCGTCCTCTCCCTCCCGTTCCCCACCAAAGCTCCTCGGCCAGCCATCTCTCCCAGCGCCGCGCCGCTCGTCTGCGTGGGCTCCGGTGGCTTCCCTTGCCTCGCTGGGTGTGTGACGCTCTAGCCACGCAAGCGCGCCGCTCATCTCTCCTTCCCAGCGCACTCTGCTCCGGCGGGCCTTCTCTCCGCCTTCGCCTCATCCGCGCGCGCCACCGCCGACATGCCGGACACCGGCCCCGCAATCCAGCAGCCCGCCACCGCCGCCCGGCCGCCGCGCAAGCCCACACCAGCACCGTTCCTGCAGCGCCGCCTCCAGCTCCCTGCGGCGCGGCGCCCCTGCTCCTCACGTGGCGGCGCGGCATCGTCACCGTCGTCCTCGCCCCAACTGCGGCCGCCCCTGCGCCCCGCCCCGGTCCAGCACCGCAGCAGAGCCGCAAGCACCAGGATCAGCTCCCCTGTCCTGACGGCCAGCGGCCTCCTCTCCTCGACCGCAGGCGCCGGCGTCAAGCTTGGGGTCAGGCCGGGCCAGGCCCGCAGCTTGCTGCTGCGCCGTACGCCGCTGGCGTTCTCGCACTGCAGCTGCAGCATCGCCTCCACCTGCGCACGGTTCAGCGCCGCACGGTTCAGCGCCGCCTCCACCTGAGCCGCCGTTGCGTCGACATCAGCGAGGTCCTCACCCTCCCGAGCGGCACCAGCGGCACATGGGGTAACCGCCTTCACCAGAAGGATCCAGCGAGGGAGGGAAAAATCTGTTGACAGCTGTTACGGTCGTCACCACCCTGAGTTCGCTATCGCTGTTTCCAGCGTGAGAGGCCTCCGGGAGCTTCCAAAGAGTTCTAATCTTATCTGTTGGTAACAACTAGAGAGAGGAAAAAAATCACAATTGACTTTGAGGACTGTTTTTAATTCAGCAACGTACTGTATAGCTGCTCCTGCTATGTGAGCGGGAGGCAAAGGCAAGCTAGCCTGAAAAACAAGCAGGCCGTGTCGTTGCTGCTGAGAAGAGCGCTTCTCTGAGTGTGTCCTAGCAGTTTTGTAGCAGCGCATAGCTGCTCTTGCTGTGCAATCGCCAAAAAAAAAAGCTCTTGCTGTGCTTTTATTACTGCAAATCAATTCTTCCAGTGTGTGAATCAGTTGGATGGTGGGTCGGAGAATAGTGAAGCAATACATCATTACCAATTTTCAAATCATCCGTAGCGCGCCGGACCTCAGATTGGTTGGTTCGCAGGGCTGAATGCGTTCCTTACCCGCTTGTTTATACGAGAATCAATGAAGCTTCTAGTATGGAACTGCCGAGGCCTAGGCAATGCTCGGGCAGTTAGGGGGCTACTGAATTGTCAGAAGTCCGAAAGGGCGGATGTGTTGTTCCTGTCAGAAACAAAGTCCAATGAGAAGAAATTGAATTTTTTGCGAGTGAAGTTGGGTTTGGCAAGCATGGAGGTGGTCGACTGTGAAGGAAAAGGGGGGGGGGAGTAGCAGTATTGTGGAGGAAAGGTATTAATATGGTCTTGAAAAGCAAATCAAGAAACCATATTGATTTGGAGGTCTCGGAGACGGGTGGGGTTCCTTGGCGGTTTTCTGGCATATATGGTGAACCGCAGGAGGGCATGAAGTACAGACTTGGCTGTTGTTGGAGGACCTAGCATCACAACAACAAAGTGGGCAGCCTTGGTTGTGTGCGGGGGATTTCAATGAGGTATTGTTCCAGCATGAGAAGGAGGGGGGCATTCCTCGGCCACAAGCATGTTTGGATCGTTTCAAATGTGCCCTTGAGCGGTGTAAACTCCATGATTCGGGGTTTGAGGGTGATGTTTTTACATGGAGGAACAAGCAGACGAAGGGAAATTCTCATATTAGGGAGCGGTTGGACAGAGCAGTTGCAAATTTTGAATGGTTACAGAAATTTCCTCTGATGCATGTGAAGAATGGAGACCCGTATCATAGTGATCATCGGCCGGTGGTTATTACCACAGAGGAGCAGCCGGGAGGGCGAAGTGTGAGTGATCACCGGTCGATGTTCAAGTTCGAAGCGAGCTGGTTGAAGGAGAAGGGCATCAGGAAGGTAGTAGAGGATGCCTGGTTGAAGGGAGGATCCTCGGATACTGTTAGGGCAAAGGTGAAAGGGGTGGCAGCTAGCCTAGTTGATTGGAGCAGGAACGTGCTTGGAGACCTTGATAAGAGACTAAAAAAAGCAAAAAGAGAATTGGAAAAATGGCGTCGGGCTCCTATCTCTGATGGGTCGGTGGGGAAAGAAGCGGTATGGAGTTTCAAGGTTGATAGACTTGAAGAGCAACTAGATGTTTATTGGAAACAACGAGCACATGTAAATTGGCTTCAATTTGGGGACCGAAACACTAGCTTTTTCCATAAAGTGTGTTCAGAGAGGAAGAGGAGAAATAGAATAGGACGTCTTTTAAAAGAGGATGGGGGCTGGGTAGAGGAGGAGGGAGAGAAGAAGGAGTTTATTGCTAACCATTTTTTCTAGATGTTCAGGGCGGGCCGAGGGGTTGAGGAGGTGTTTACACGGCAGCTCCTGGATGCGGTGCAACCCCGAATCACAACTGAGATGAATGACTTCCTTCTCAAGGAATTTTCGGAGGCAGAAGTGAAGAGGGCTCTTGATGATATAGGAGACCTCAAAGCGCCCGGTCCATATGGCATGCCTTCGATCTTTTACAAGAAGCTATGGGACGTGGTCGGAGGCAAATTAGTTACTGAAGTCCTACAAGCCCTGAACGGATGCAAACTACCAGAGGAGTGGAATGAAACGGTAATAGTTTTTATCCCTAAAACAGATAAGCCAGAGCGGGTGACTGATCTTAGGCCGATTAGCCTTTGTAACGTCACTTACAAGGTGGTATCAAAGATCCTTGTTGGAAGGCTGAGGACAGTATTAGATGATGTCATTAGTCCTTCACAAAGCGCTTTTGTTCCAGGACGCTTATTATCTGACAATATCTCGATTGCTTATGAGATCACACATTTTTTGTTAAACAAAAGGGATGGAAATTTGGGTTATGCAGCTTTGAAATTAGATATGAGCAAAGCTTATGACCTGGTGGAATGGAGTTTTCTGGAGAAAATGATGCGTAGACTTGGGTTTGCTGACCAATGGATCAGGATTATTATGGAATGTGTGTCTACTGTCTCATATAGGATCAAGGTGAATGGAGATGTAACAGATATATTCAAGCCTGAGAGGGGACTTCGGCAAGGTGACCCGTTATCGCCATATTTATTCCTCCTTTGTGCCGAGGGTTTCTCGGCTCTTCTGCAGAAAGCAGAACAGGATGGTAGGATTGCTGGTGTTAAAATCTGCCACACAGCAAAAAGTGTATCACACTTGCTATTCGCCGATGACTCATTGATTCTGATTCATGCGAATGGGGGGATGCTCAGCAGTTACAAAACAATTTTGGAACTGTATGAAAGGTGCTCTGGGCAAATGATCAACAAAGCAAAATCTGCTGTTCTGTTCAGTAAAAATATGGAAGACATACAGAGGAAGGAGGTGTGTGACGCCCTTCAGGTGACCAGAGAAACTATGAATGAGAGATATCTTGGCCTTCCGGTCCATGTGGGGCGGTCAAAAGGAGGCACCTTTGCATATTTGAAAGATAGAGTTTGGAAGCGTATTCAAGGATGGAAGGAGCGATTTACATCATGGGCGTGGTAAAGAGGTACTTATTAAAGTCAGAGCGCAGTAATCCCAACATTCGCCATGGGCTATTTTGATTTAACTAAATCCATCTGTGATCAAATAAGTAAGTTGGTTTGTCGATACTTGGTGGAATCGCAAGAGGGGAAGCACAAAATTCACTGGCTTAGTAAGGACACTTTACGTAAAAACAAAGAAGGATGGCGGTCTCGGGTTTTGGGATATTGTGGCGTAACCTTCCAAATTATATGGCCCACAAGCACCGACATTATCCCTAAGACCTCTGTCGTCCCATACTTGTGTACCACATAACTTGAAAAGTTCTGTCGGGTGAAACCCCGATGACACCACGATCCTCCAGGATCCACTTCTTACAAAGAACTTGCAGTATTATAACCATTCGTACAAACATAACAGAGTAGCGGAAGATTTACAAAAGAAGATTACAACTCTTGATCAGAGTTTGATTAATCAAAACTTAACTGGGTTTGCGGAAGCGAGAAAAGAACTTTGTAGACGGAAGATATTCGATCATGCCAAGCCCACTGATATGACCGAAGTTAGCTTCACTAATCAACACCTGCAAAAGGGTCAAAGAACCCCGAGTACAAAAAAGTACTCCGCAAGACTTACCCGACGTAAAAAAGAGTGGAAAAGACTCAGGAATGCTGGTTGATAGGAATCAAGGTAAGACTTTAGCAAGAATCAAAGACACCTTTGCAGAAAAATGACTAATGTTGATCCTTACTATTCATTCTTATCCGATATTTTCATTAAGCATTAAGCTATCCATCTAGGTTATCCTAGTCTAGAGCAAACACTTGTCAAGCAAGATCTCGATTTCCAAAACTTTCCATCCTCAGCAACTTTCCTCATTACTACGATGCCGGGACTCGGATCAAGTCTCCCATATCGTGGAGCAACGACGATTCGAATCGCTTTATATACCCAGCTGGGGCTTCCTAGCCACACGATGTATGCAGGACCGAACATCTCACATACATCAACTCACGCTTGCATTTCTCCGCACCGAGAACGGGTCCTAGCCACGAGAGCACAAGACACACCATCTCCCTACGCCGTCCGGGCCACAACCGCCGACGGTGTGCTCGTTGTGTGGGTACACGCTACTTCCCGTCCGTGTCCGTTCTCGTATGGATCGTACAAGGGAGCTTACCGCCATTGGCATGCGACTAGTACTATCCAATAACCTCATGATCCCAAATACCAAACAACGGACGGTCCTTAACCGACACAAGTGGGCGACACTACACCACCGGGGCACTAGCCCTTCTGGAGTGTCTCAATTTACTCATCATCATGTTCTTATTGAGTATCCTTGACCCGATCGAAGTAAAGGATAAACAATAAACAACATCAGGTTTTCGTAATTGCCCTCAACGAGGATATTGTTATCAACTTTTGAAAACCTTTTATTTGCAAAGCCTATGCTATTAGCAAGATTAAGCATATACTAAATATTTTCAAATCAAAACAGGTTTCGAGATAGTAGTATATCAAGGATACGGTAAATGCATCAAGATAGGATATCACTCAACTCCTACACCTAATGCATCATATCATCAACATAAAATTATAAAAGACTTTCAAATTCAAGGAAGGGTTTAAATGCATCCGGGGCTTGCCTGCGTTGCAGAGAATGTTAGATGTTAATCTTGACGTCGATATCTTTGGTGGAATCACCTCGATGGGGTTGGATCATCGCAAACCTTTTTCGAAGCTTGGCCATCGCAAACCATCGCTCTCTCACGCGTAAACTATACGTAAAGGAATGATGCATGTTTAATGACATGGCACGATGCAAGATGATGCAATATGGATGAGACAACTCAACTTATTATTATCTTGAGTACAACTTTCCTTCATGGTATAATGATGCTAAGAGATCATCATTAACACCGGCGACGATGGACTAACGATACGCCAAGCAACATAAAATGCCGAAGGTCATTTAGGGTCAATGACCTAGGGTCATCACTCAATCCCAAACTCAATCAACCCTATGGCGATTAAGGTAAATTACTAATTTATTAACCATTTTTTACAGTCGTTGAAAGCCACTAAATAAACTTGCTAACTAATTAGCTATTACCACACATGTGATATAGATTACTTCTACTACTACACAATCAAGCCACGAATCATTGGGGATGGCAGTAATGATTCATGGTCTCCAAGTAATACCAAAATGGAATCAATCTAAGGGATACATACCATTAATTACTTAAGCAAATTATTAAACAAGAGATTACTTAATTAGGGCATTTAATTAAGCATAAGCGAGCAACACTATACATACTATACATGATCATGCCTTGGACCAGGGAGGGTTGCTGATCCAGGGTCTTCAAACAATACCACAAATCACCCAATGTTTAATTAGTCAACTAATTAGATAATAGTTATTTTATTAATTATTTTATAGCCATGAATCAAGGTAGAAATGAATTATAAAAGTAAATTTATTCCAAACAGTACCAAAATTTTAGTGGAGGTTACTTTTCACATGCAAAGCTTAATCCTAAATTTTCATGATTTTTGGGTTAATATTTTATTCTACAAAAATCAAAGACTAGCCATTTATTAATTAAAACATGGAATTATTAAGCATGCCAAAAGTGATAAACATGCTGCACACATATTTTTTTATATGAAACTACACATCAGGAAGATCACATAAATATTTTTCTCATATTTTTATTTGCCCAGAATATTCAATTATGAAATTATGAAAAACGGCATTTAAAAACCATAAAGAAAAAAGGAAAACACCTTCCTCTCCTTCTTCGCTGGCCACCCGGCGGCCCACGGCCCGACTCGCCTGCCCGGCCCGTCTTGCCGAAGCGGCATCGCCTCTCCGCCTCTCTCTCTCTTCGCTGACCTCCGGTCCCCACCCACCCTCGACCTCCTCCTCCCCTTCTTACTGCCGCCGACGAGCGGGACCAGGGGTCAACCCCCCCGGCCTTGACCGCGTGGTTGCCGGGCGAATGCACGGCAGAGCTTCGCCGCCGGCGAGGTCGCGGCTGCCGGAAAGTCACCACCGTGACCCCGCCGGTCTTGCGAAGTCTCGGCTGGGTACTTGGCGGCCGGGTGGCACACAGGAGAGCCATGGCGGCGCCATGGCGAGCAAAATGGGCGCTTAGCACGGGCACGGCGGCGTTCGCGCGACGGTGGCGGTGAAACGCAAACGGACAAGCCATTACCAACCAGGAAACCGAGGCGAACCGCCGGGTGGAGTTGGTTGTGCTCTGAGGAGACCCAGAGGTGTCTAGCCGCTGGCGGGGTGAAGCTCGGCGGCGAAAACCGGAGCGCACCGGGTGGGTGTGGAAACAATTCCCGCTGCCCCGCCCCGCGGTGGCGAGCTCCCCGGAGCGAGCCGACAATGATCACCGCTCGGGGCGAACCCAAAAGCGCCGCTTGGTTGAGCCGTAGACGTTTTGCAGCAAGGTGACACGACGATCGGGATCACGGCTGAACTCCGCGGGCCGCGAAGATGAAGACGGCGGGCGCGCCGGGTTAGCCAGTAGCTAGGGACGGCGAGGGTGAGTTCGAGAGGTGTGCCAGGACATGGCGGGAGAAGTGAGCAAGAGCTCGCGGCACCAATTCAAGAGACGAGCACCTAATTGGCCGGAGTACAAAAAGATGGCCGGCGGTGAGCTCGAGAGAAGAAAGGAGGGACGGTGACAGCCGGGTACGCTTTTTATAGGGAAAGAATGGGGCGGTGAAGTGGCCGGGAGCTTCACGAGCTTGCCCAGGTGGTTGGTTGAGGCGCGGCTTTGCCGGAGAACGCCTTGGGGAGAGGCCACGGCGGCGGTGGTCGGCGGTATGGGCGAAAGAGAAGGAGAATTTCTCCCCTGGGTACTGTAGCAACTAGCCACCTCACCCTTTTCCTTTTGCAAAATTACTCTCAAATTTTGAACTGCACTGGAAAAACTCCAAACATAGAAGTTGCTCAAATTTTTATGCTCTACAACTTTGGTTAAAGAAGTTCAGTTAAATTCTAAATATTTTTGAAAACACAGTTTGAATTTTGAAAAGGACTTAAATTCAATCTTTTGGGATTTCAAAATTACTTTCAAATTTTGAATAAAAGATGAAAATCTCCAAAAATAAAAGTTGTTTCATTTTTTCAAGATCTACAACTTTCATTTAGAAAGTTTTTCCTGAAATTGCATAGATTTTGAATTGGGGTTTAAAATCAAAAAGGGGACAATTTCAAATTTTGGAAACTTTTGAAATTACTTCAAATTTTATTCAAAAACTTGAAAAACTTTATTTACCAAACTTGTAGAGCTCAAAGAGATGCACAAACTGTATTTCGGAAGTTTTCCCAAATTTTGAACATTTTGAGGTGAAATTAAGAAAGGGGTAGAAAGCTTTTTGAATTTTAGGATTTTGAAAAGGAATTTCAAATTGAATCTTTGGGCAATTAATTAATGATGTTGTGGTACTTTTTTTAAACCCAACCAATGGTACATTTTCAAAGTACAAAGTTCATACTTTGAAATGGTGCCAATGGTTAGCAAATTTTATTTAGAAAATTAATTACAGTTAGCTCCCCGAAATTGAAAGTGAAATAAAAATTCCAACACTTAGCCATTCCTAGCTAGGGTTGGAGTTTGAATTTCAAATTCAACTTGAGTTCTTTCTTTTGCATCATTTGACTTGTAAAACATATTTAGGATGTTAGACATGGTTAGCCAAACACTTTTGCACACTAAGATTGATTTTATGTTAATGACTTTTATAAGCTTAATTAAACATGTAAGTGAAATTTAATTGCTTTTCCATCCTATTCTAATTGGCAAGCATAGCAAGCTATACTAAAGATTATTAGGCATGATCAACACCTCAGAACATGTTTAACATATAAGACAAAAGCATCATTTATGCAAGAATTATTAACACCATGAAATGTACTAATGCACTTAATGCTTGGTGATTAAGGAATTAATAAACATGATGCTTAATGTATAACATGATGACATGGTGGATTTATGGTGGGTTTAGGTTAACGTAACACCAGGGGTGTTACAGATATACATGCTTTCAACTTAGCCATGTTGGCAAAGCAGTGCTGGAGAATTTGGGATAGACCAAGCTCACTTTGTGCAAGGATTCTGAAAGCCAAATATTTCCCAAACACATCAATTCTAGAGGCAAAACCTAGGCATGGCATGTCATATACATGGAGGAGTATACTAAAGGGCCTGGAAATTGTGAAGCTCGGCATGATCTGGCGAGTGGGGGATGGTAGGAATCTAAACATCTGGTCTGACCCGTGGATCCCCAGGGAAAGCTCGAGAAGGCCAATCACTCCTAGGAGGGCAAATATTTTGACAACAGTTGATGAGTTGTTAGATCCTATAACAGGAACTTGGGATTCAGAGCTAGTCAATGATGTTTTTTGGAAGGAAGATGCTAATATAATTTTGGCCATGACAGTGCATGAAGGCAGGGAGAATGTGTTAGCTTGGCACTATGATGAGCATGGTATTTTCAGTGTCAAGAGTGCATATAAAGTGTGCAGGGACGAATTTATTCAAAGAAGAACGAATGGGAGAGGCCAAGGTGGAAGTAGTCAGACTTCAGGAATGAGTTGGGATCAAATCTAGAAAGTCAATTGCCCAAACAAGGTAAAACATTTCATATGGAGATTTGCGCATAACAGTCACCCATTGAGAGCTAATCTGGCAAGAAGAGGAATGAAGATCGACAAAATCTGCACTGTGTGCCAACGTTTTGATGAGGACGGTGGGCATCTATTCCTGAAGTGTAAATTGGCAAGGCAGGTTGCTCGAGAACTGAATCTAGAGTCGATATGGACGAGGCTCTCTGAACTTGCCAGCGCCTGGGAGGTGATCAACCAAATTCTGAAGGAGAAGGAAGAAAAAAGGATTCTATGTTTTACTACGCTCTGGTTCCTCTGGACAGAGCGTAATGCAGTAAGGGAAGAAGGCCGCAGAAGGACAGCTAAATGTTTGGCAAGAGCTATCAGAGCTTATGTGGGGGAATTGAGTCATGAACAACTGAACATTAGAGGTTTATCAGTTCGTCAGTCGGTGCACTGAGCAAAGCCATCAGATGGAGTCTTGAAACTGAATTGTGATGGTTCTTTCATCCCAGGGGAGAATTGTGGTGGCTGGGGTTTCCTGATTAGAGACTGTGATGGTGATGTGGTTATTTCTGGGAGGGGCCGTATAAATTATGCGCTCAATGCCCTCCAAGCAGAACTAATTGCATGTTTACAGGGGGTTTATACTGCTATCAATTTGGGAATTGGCCACCTGATACTAGAGACGGATGCCTTGTTGGTCAAACAGGCTGTGACGACTGATACTTACTATCGGCAGTGGGAGGTCTCGTGGATGAGCTCAAGCATCTCTTGGCAACAAATTTCATTACTGTTGAGTGTGTTCATGTTTCGAGAGTTTGTAATAAGGCAGCACATACGCTAGCTGCTTTAGGTGTTAGTAGCGCTGAGGGGGTAGATCATGTTTTATGTGAAGTCCCTAATAGCATTTCTGTAATCGTAGCTGATGATCGTTCATCGTAAGGGCAATAAAATATTTCCCAGTTTCAAAAAAAAAAAAGCAGCAGAACTCATCCGCTCTCACCGTCGTCTCTGATTGCCTCAGGCGGCCCGTTCACCGCGCTTGAAGGGCCCGCTGGTGGGGCAGTCCAACGCCTCCGTTGTCCCCTTCGTCAACACCTGGTCGGCACGGCCTGCCTCATGCCCCTGCTCGGCGCCTTCTTCCTCGCTGACGCCTACCTGATCTATCATCATCGCCTGCACCCTCTACGTCCTGGTAGTGTCGTCTTGTTTCTTACTTCAAAACTTCATCCGATCCATTCATGAATCAATCAGCTGCTTCCTGATCTGTTTATCTGTCATCTTTCCTATCACTACATAGCCGCCTGCAGTTACATATATATAAATACTCTACTGCCAATCGCTTGCCTGACAAAAATAGGAATAGCATCCACCCATCCACGCAAATACTCTGCATAGAAACCACTTTTCGCTCTTGGTAATATAGTGGGGAAAAACATCTTCTTTGTGTTCTGTACTGCTATTCCTATTGTGAATATCTGCTGTTCCTATTGTGAATTAAAAAATGATATATGAGCAAGTGTGGAAGTTTTAGATGGAAGTTTTGCTAGAATAGCTACCTTCTGAAGTTATCTTTAGGCATTGGTAGTCAGTGGAGGCGAGTGTGGTCTTAAGTGTTTCAAACTGGATGCTTGATCAATATTATTATGACAACAATTTTGAGGAACTGCAAGTTAATTTTGCTCCTAGCAATTGAATTGTTGTCTGCCTACCAAAAAAAGGAGCTCTACCATCGTTGCTTAGATACATTTAATGTGTGACCTTGTTTTTTTTTTTTTTTTATTGGTTAATGATCAATGATTATTTGTTAACAAGTGACTGAAATTCCGGTGTTGCTGTTTGTGTTCTGTAGCAACCCTGCTTCATTTTTTCTTTTAATATTTTCTACTGGACAATTTGGATAATTGACAGCCAAAGATTTGCCACCAAAATAAAAAGTGCTTCTGGGTCATCAGATCCCAATAATCAGAAATGGATCAGCAACCCAAGTAAAGAGTGCCCAAATGGCAGCCATGTCATTGATAACAGTGACGTTGAAGTAGAACTGGGATAGCTACAATATTTCCACTTTTCCAGTAGATATGTCATTTCCATTTTTCTATGATGAAGCATGGTTAGGAGTAAATAAAAAATGATATATGAGCAATTGGCAAAGATCAATAATTTGCATATCTTAAGGACTTGGTCAACTTGTTTATAAAACTAGAATAAATACTTTTGCATTCAGTGTGAGCTCATGAATAGTCCTTTTACTACAAATCAACATTGAGAAACAATGCCTGAAAGGTTCTATTAAAGTGTGATCAGTGCAGGACTGTGTTCTGCAGGTTGTTTGCTGGTAGCCCGTCCTAAAGGTGTAAAATTTGATCCATCTGACCAGGAAGTAATCTAGCACTTACTGGAAAATCATGGAAAATCTCATATAAAAGCTCATCCGTTCATTGGCAAATTTATTCTAACAGTTCAGGAAGATGAAGGCATTTGCTACACTCATCCACAGGAACTTCTAGGTATTTCTATCTTCTTTCTGAAAGATTATGTGATTTTCAGGATTGAGGTTCTTAAGTAAGGACTACTTTCAGATAAGATCAAATGTGAAAATCTGCCGTTTAGAGCTTCTTTCAAATGCTTATCTTTGTTAGTAATTTGTTGTCCTATAGGACTTTTTTTTTTGTTGATCACACCCTATGACCTGCATTTAGGCTAGAAAACTGCAGATAGGGAAAAATGCTTATTTATTTTTCATTTAGTTTTTCACCACGTCGCTATGCAATAATTAACAACCTGTATAACTCTTGAATTGTTACTGCCTTCTTTCAAACAGACATTTCACATTCTGGTTGGGGCGGTCTTGCTTTGATACTCCACTTATTTTTCAACACTCAAAAGTCATCTGTTTCCACTTCAGGTGTTAAGCAAAATGGAAGTGTAATAAAAACAATTCGTAGGGCTTTCCATTTTTCAAAAAATGTTTCTTCGGTATTCATGTGAATTTCCTTTGTATTTTGAACAATTGTAGTCCTCTATGAGCTTTCTGAAACTTGACTGGAAAACAGGAATATCTTGTCAGCAATGAGAAATTGAAGGATGGTGCATCTGCTATCCACCTTGCTCTTCCCTGTAATATGGCATGGCAGCAAGAGCTCAAGTTCTTCGAGACATTATCTGATCCTATAGCCTAAAAAGATCTCACTTGTTAATAGCAAGGGAGAGGAAGATGGAAGGGATTGATGAGGTGCAGAACGGGTATTGATAAGCTGCAGAACGGAGGGGACACTCGCACTGGTGCTCCATTGGCATGGCATATGTGGGGGTTTCTAGATGTTGCAATTGTGTACTCTCTATGGCGGAAGGGGTGGGTCCGAGCTATGCAAGAGGCACAAGTAGCTATGCTTCAGTGTAACGTAACCCCACTCCCTACACTGGCTCGCCTCTGGCTGACCCTCCTCGTCAATGAATAACTAAATATAATTTGATTGACTCTACTCACATACACGGACAACACGGTGAACCAAAATGAAGCCATCATAGCTGAAGGTACCAGATTATCTGTGACGCTATGTTAGTTACACAAACAAAAAAAACAATGAATTGTCGCTTATTTTTCCTCTGTCTAGGTGAAGTCAATAACATTGTACTGGTTTTCTTTATTTTAAAGAAATTAGATTGAATTATGTGTTTAAATGTTAATTATTTGTGATGACATGGGATTCTATATATGTTTTACTTGTGTGGTTATATGTATGAGAATGTTTTACCTGTAGCAACGCACAGGCACTCAACTAGTTGCATAATAAAACTGAAGTGTCTGCAGCGAGAACTTGAGGACCGTGATTCCGTGACTGAGAGCAGTGTTCTTTCTTCAAGTCCGATTGATCGCTGCAGATTTGGCGACCCGGCGTGGAAACTGAAAAAGGAACATAATAATATAAGTATAATTCCAGCAAAGCTCATCCTTGCACCACTCGTACGATTGTAATTTATTTTTACAGTTATTTTATCAATCAAAAAAATAGGGGGGGGTTTCCCCACTGATCCCTCAAAAAAAACAGGTCTTAATTACTGTGACGAGTGCGTTACGGAATCATCCATGGGTTTCACTCCACTCTGCAATGGGAGTTGGGAACCAGCAAAGCCGCCGACCTGAACTGAATTCACGCCGTGAGTACTGGAGTCAAACCGTCACTCCTCTCCAGTCACTTCCAATGACAGCGGCTGTCAGAAAATGCGGACACTGAAGGAGGTTTACAGATTCAAATGGAGCGGTCACCAAGTTGATGCGTGATCCATGATGCTAAATGCATTTAAACGCAGTCGGACTCGCTGCGCAAATCAGAAACATTTGTGCTCCGATAGCTGTTTATGATTTTTTTTTTTTTTTTCGGACAAAGAGAGATAAGGACGCAAGAGAAAAGGCGAGCACTGGATTTTCCTACTACTAGTACCTCAGGTCCGCTCATCCAAACAAACAATAATGAAACAGTTAGCTCCGGAAAGCAAGCTTTCTTCTTCCCTAACACACGATGTGTCCATGCTGCCGCGCATGTGCCGGCGAGGGGCGCCGGATGACGACGGGTGTGCCGTGTGCGGCGCTGCGCTGCATATTCGCATGTGAGGTGCCGGTCACATACCCCGAAGGCAACGGCCGACGGGCCCCGGATGTCTAACGAGCTAGTGGCTGGCAGTGTCTGGCGCACAGGATGCCAGTGATCTCACCGTCAGCCGATCGTGCATGGTCGCACCAGATTTTCAGGGCCCACGCGACGTCGACACGTCGTCGCGCCTGCACCCACCTTATCGCGGTAACGGTGGGGATGCCGGGCGTCAACCTGTGGGCTGTGGAGCCGTGGCGTATTGGCATTGTGTGGGGATGTCTCCGGTTGCGCGTGCACGGTGGCATGGTCTTCTCTGCTTGCAACGTCAGGGTTGTGGGCTACTGGGTTGCACTTGCACGTATCCTGACATCCCTCATCGGCAGAGCAGCACTTCATGCCATGTCGTATTTGAACTGTTTGATGACTAGCAATAGTTGATTGATTGCTTTAAAAGTAAAGTCCATTATTGGTCCACAAACTTGCACCGTTATGTCATCTCGGTCCCTAAACTCTTAAAACACTCATCTAGGTACTTAAGCTTGTGCTGTTGTGTCATCCCGATCTCTAAGCTCTCAAAACACTCGTCTAGGTACTTAAACAACACAAATTTAGAGATTGGCACGACAGAACAACATAAGTTTAAGGACCGTACACTTTATCTCATTGTTTAATGCTTAACACTCAATTTGGCGCGGCTTTCGTAAAAAAAAGATTCAATTTCGTGTGCATCAGCAGCAAGTTTTAGAACCCACTGGGCAAGATTGGCATGGTTGGACGGTTGGCGTGCCTTCGAAGTTAAACTTCATACATTAAAAAGGGAGAAAAGCATCGTATTGGTTTCATGTCGGAGCGAGCAAGATTCCTTTACTAGTAGGTCAAATCCTACGACGTACACGTCCACAAGTTCTCGAGATTCACGAGGTTACCGTAGGAGCCTCGTTGTCGATAAGATTTGAACCCGAGTGAGCATGCAGGTTCAACCACAAGGAACCCTTTACGATGTATGACATTGTTGTGAATCCATAACTAGCTACTTATCTTTTTAATTTAATTATGCTTGATCTAATCTTATTTTAATCAAATCTTAAGATTCATAATAAATGCTAGCTGCAATAGGAGATTTTAATCTTGTGTGAGAAATCAATCACATTTTAAATCAACTTAAATTGGTGTCTATTGTTGACTATATCTGTTGTGAGGTTAGAAAAACTAGAAGGCCAGCCACACATATGTATGCTAAGTTGTGATGCGTATGAGCTTGGACTCAGTCGGTAAGGCCACCTATGAGTGGTGCGACGTTAGTGAGGTTTTGCAACTCCAAAATAAGGTGGAGAGCTAGTAACATGCCAAGTGGCGAATTTGCGATACGTATAGGCTCACACTCAGTTGGCAAGGCTACACATGAGTGGTGTGACACTACCAAAATATTGAAACTTTCTAGCATGTTTCCATCATGTTCGGGCAGGTCAAGGCATAAGGCTCATATTGACATTGTCTAGCCCCTTTCTCATTCTTTCCCATCTCTATGTTGGGTCAGCATCCTAAATTGAACAACTATAGTGTACTCTTAATCCATCTAGTCTAGTATCTTGACCATAAATACCATACCCTTGTTGGTGTCTTAGGACAAACCTGATTCTTAGTTATTTTTTTTTGTAAAATCGGTATAGTGAAATACTCTTAGGTAAAAGCCACATCGACATCTGTTTCCTAGCTTAGATGCCAAAAACAAAGTTAGTGAAGGAAACGATACAGACTTATTCAAATGGATCTATGTGTAAAGCCCCTACTTGGTACGCTAATTGCCCGTGTTTTTACCAGCGACTTTGATTATGGGGTGTGCTATGTGTAGCAGATCCAGAAGGTAGCATATGGGTCACATAGATTATACGGGTTCAAGCTAGGGTGTCATTGGTTTGATGTATGATGATGTTAATATTGCTTGTGCATTGGATGTTGATGAACACTAGAGTTGATACATATGTCTAAAGTATCAATTAGGGTGCCCCTTACCCTCTTTTATAGTCTAGGGGAGTAGAGTTGCAACGAGATGTACCCTCGTAAGTCAAAAAAGGTTAAAAAATTAGTTTTTCTAATTGGTTACAACAAGAATTCTGATACATAAGGGATAATAATTAACTTTGTCTTATATTCTCTAAATAGATAAAGGACACCTAATTCCCGTAGATGTTCGCTCGTCCCACCATATATCTCCAGGGGTCAGTTTTGATCTCCACGACAATAGTGTGGGCCCTGTGTTGATATATCTTTGGGTAAGCCATAGATGTCAATGCCCACTAACATATAATTACGATAGCTATCGATCTCTCTTTACAAAATCTTCATGTAAGTAGACGCATCATACATTAACATGTACTTAGCTATCTACATCAACAAGACACATCCTCTGTTATTATATATTAGTTTATGATCTCTGTTATTATATATTAGTTTATGATCGATAGTGTACTTCTTTATGCAAGCAATGTATCTAATGAGCCACACATATAAGCCAATCACTATTACAAAATGGAATATCCTTGAGGGCAAAAAACCTCAAGGAAACCATAAAAACTGCCAAGGGAATTCGTCATTGTGACCAGCCCTTAAGGAAGGACCGCCAAGAATAGAGCAATGAAAGTTCGACTACCTTGGAGGCCACCCACCATAATTGATTTCTTTGGGGGTTTACCAACTAGGGAAACAAAGGCGAGATCAAATTTCTTTCACAGATCTAGGAAAATATAACAACCTCAGAATATATATTTTTCGTGAGTCCTGATGACCGCCAAGGAATTGTAAGACTCACCGAGGATATATAAAGTGAAAAAGAAAAAAAGCCTTCCAGGAGAAGCCCGTCAAGTTTTCTTAGGCACAAATTTGAAATCAAACTGACGACCCGAGGCTTCGTTTGATGCACACTTATCACCTACATCCCAAAAGCACTTGTAACTAAGTGAATAATTATTTCCTTTTGTATTCATTTTAAATGAAAAGATTTTGAGCTGAAAAGTTTAGATCTGGTCAAGTACTACAAATTTAATTTAGGTCTTATCTCCATCCAAGATCATTTGATTTTTTTTTTAAAAAAATTGAATTTCAAAACTCTGAGAAAATAAAACATATAGGCCCTAAATGATTTTAAATGAAAAAAAATTGAAGTAAAAAATAGATCTCGTCGAGTACTACAACTTTGGTTTAGATCATATCTCCATCTAATATCATTTGAAACTTTAAAAGGATTGAATTTAAAAACTCCGAGAACTTAAAACATATTTTGACTCTAAATTATTTCAATGAAAAAGTCAGCAACTAAAAAATAGTACATCTCTTTGGGATCTACAACAACTTTTATACAAACTTTGTCTTCACTCGATATTTGTATGTTTTATATGCTAGCTTTAAAACTAATTAGAAATTTCGAGCTAAGTGTGAACACACATTCTATAATGCATAACAACTCAAAACTGTACCTTTTGTTGGATTAGCATACCAAGAAAAAAAAAAGATCAAATTTCATTCGACAAATACGTTAAGGGACTATTTGTGTCTACAAAATGCAATGTCACAAATGCAATGTCTAACTAACAAGCCTATAAAGGAAGTATTTTTTGACGGCTACTATAGTTTACTTGAAAGTTTGACTGAGAATTATCTTGACGATTTGTGATAACACTCAAAGAAATATGGAATTATCATGCCGATTCAGACTAACACTAAAGGAAATTGGAAATTACCTCGGTGATTTAAGTTAGCACTCAAGAAATATGTATTTCCTAGGAGGTTTCGTACGACTGCAAAGGTAATGGTATATTCCTTGAGGATTTAATTTGGTCACTTAAAGAAATTAGTGGCTGCTAAAATATTCTATTTTTTGGTAGTGAATAATTATAGGCCGTCGGATTCCAATTCTAAACAAGGTTCTAGGATTCAAACGACCGAATAGGTGAATCTATTTTTTTAGTAATTTCGATTCAGTTGTTTTGACCAATTAAAATATTTAGATTTAGCTAATATTTGACTGAAGTTTGACCAAAATTTGATCAAAGAGGCATGAAGATGAAATGAATGAATTATAGCTTTGTAAATTTTGCACTCTACTGAAATAAGAACTCGTAGGCATGTTTGAACTCTAGACTTGACTAAAAGTTTGAATTAATTAAAAATTTTAACTGGTACGGCGATGTTGCTTCGGACATCACTGAATGGGTGGATTTCACCAAAATTTGGACATTTCGGACTGAATCCAAGAATGTGCTACAACAGGGTATCTATACCACTTAGGCATCTTCTAGTCTAAAGAAAAAGCTGTTTAGCGTGTCCTACAACTTAGGCACGGCATCTATACCACTTTGCACTTGCAGGGCATCTTGCAACCACCTTTGGTATTCACCGTATCATTGTGCTTGTACTCACTTTCAGGACTGAAAGCATCTAGGCCCCTAGTGGGTTTCGGTGATTAATGACAACGTAAGATTATTGTGACTAACGTGTGTTTTGCAGAAACCGTTTGAGTTAGGTCATGATAATGGTGATTGATTGGGCGATCAATGGTATTCATGCCCCGACAATCGAGATCGTTTTCGGTTTTCAAAGAATGGACGACAAGGTTAAGGATTCTGCTAGTTCTAAGTGTCAATTGGCGTTGGAGAGACACTTAGAGTAGCTAGGACTTTGTTTTTACCTTTGGCCGTACTATTAAGAGGGGTTTGAATGGGTAACTTGACCTAGGTGAGTCTAGTGAGATAGGTATGGTGCACACTTGTTCATTCTAGTCCTAGGTAGCCCTAGAATTGGCCCAAAGAACAGTAGAGTCGAAGCCATACGAGAGGTCGCGAAATCGGGAGTCGTTCGAGCCATTTTGGCTTGACCGGACGCTGGCACATAGCTGACCGGACGCCGTCCGGCCGGTGTATGAAGGTGCCGGAATGACCGGACACCGCCTTTGGCGGTGACCGGACGCCTCCGGTGCCATCGGTCCCGCGATCCGAGTGGACCGGACGCCGACGGCATCGGCCAGGACACCGGGGTCGTGGCGTCCGGTCACTACCGAGAGGTCAAAAAACGTGCAAAATCTGACCGGACGCTGCGTCCGGTCGGTGCTCACCGGACTTCGACACGCGTCCGGTCGGTGTGACGTCCCAGCAGTACGCTTAGCCGTTAACAGACGACGGGCGCTGTCCGTCCGCCGCCCGACAGACGCGTCCCTGGCCGACCTTAATACTTTACGAAATACCTCTTCGTGTGGGGGTTTGTGTGGGGGTTATAAATACTCCCTCACCTCATTCAATTGAGGTCTCTTGCTCATTCCTACTACTGAAGAACACCTTGGAAGTGCTTGAGAGTGCAAGAGCCCTAGTGAGGTTGAGAGATTTGATAATCCATTGCTTAGGACCTCATTAGTGGAAAGAGAGCAGCAAGTGTGCATCCACTCATCTCATTAGGCTAGTCTCGGTCAAGTGAGAGTTCTTGCTTATTACTCTTGGTGATCGGCATCACCTAGACGGCTCGGTGGCAATTGGGAGCATGGTGATCATCCGGTGGTGATTGTGGATGGCCCATCTCATCTTGTGAGCGGTTTTGGGGGATTCACCGTGTCGGAGTGACGAAGAATCATCCCGTAGAGAGCACTTGATCCTTGCGCGGATCAAGGGGGAGCTACACCCTTGCGCGGGTGCTCCAACGAGGACTAGTGGAGAGTGCCGACTCTCCGATACCTCGGAAAAACATCGCCGCGTTCCTCTCCCTCTCTTTACTTTGAGCATTTACATTCTTGCATTTACTTCTTGTATTTACATTGCTAGAATTGCCATGCTAGAGTAGGGTTTGGAACCTAGAGAGCATAACTTTTGTGTCATAGAGTCATAGAGAACACACTTAGGCACTAGGGGTGAAATGGGCTAAGCGTTAGGCTTTTACCACTGCGATTAAATTTAGAAAAGCCCAATTCACCCCCCCTCTTGGGCATCTTGATCCTTTCAATTGGTATTAGAGCCTCGTGCTCTTGATTTAGGCTTAACCGCCTAGAGAAAAGATGACCGGAGGGAATGGACCTCCTCCCATGTTCGAGGGCGATGACTTTCCTTATTGGAAGATTCGCATGGAGGCGTATCTTGAGGCCGAAGATCTTAACGCGCTTCGAGCCGCTACTCAAGGTTTTCCCAAACCTAGGGATGCCGCACACCTCACACAAGATGAGGAAACCAATGAGAAGTGGAATGCAAAGGCCAAAAACATCATTTTTAGAGGTCTTTGTAATGAAGTGTTTAACCGGGTCCGGAACCATAAAAATGCCCATGATCTTTGGGAAAATATTTGTGCGCTCCATGAGGAAACCAAGAGTGAGCGTGAGGAACGCTATCATCTTGTTATGCAAAAGCTTAATTCATTTGCCATGCTTCCTCATGAAAATGCTAATGAAATGTACTCTCGGTTGAATGTTATTGTAGAGGAGCTCAATGGACTTGGACTCACACAAATGTCACCATCCGATGTTGTGAGAAAGATCTTGTGTGTCCTTCCAATTGACAAGTATGGCCACATTGTCACCGTGCTCCATCAAGGTGATCTTTCCACCGCTACACCAACTCAAGTCTTGGGGAAGATCAATGCACATGAGATGTACATGCACATCACTCCGCAAGAAGGCTCTTCTTCCGCTAGGAAGAAAGATTTGGCATTCAAGGCCAACCAAGAGAAGAAGAGCAAGGGCAAAGCAATTGAGATTGTTCTTGCAAGCTCAAGTGATGATGAAGATGATGATGCAAACATTGCACTCATGGTGAGGAAGACCACAAAGATGCTTAAGAAGCTTAACAAGAGTGGCGTCAAGTTTGACTCCAAGAAGAAGAAGTTCTTCACAAGTAGCAAGAGGAAGCCTATCTCCGAGATAGATTGCTACAATTGTGGTGAACTTGGCCATCTTGCTCATCAATGTCCGAAGCCCAAGAAAAACAAGTTCAAGAACAAGTTCAAGGGCAAGAAAGATGATTCAAGTGATGATGATGATAATGAGAAGACGAAAGACAAGCCATACAAGAAGAGAGATGGCAAGAAGAACAAGTTACTCAAGAAGAAGGGTGGCAAGGCTTATATCGTGGGTGATTGGCTCACCGACATTGAATCATCAAGTGGTGGATCATCCGATGATAGTGATGATGAGAAAGAGAAGGTGGCCGCTCTTGTTATTGGGACTTCACTACCCCCACCGCCTTCACCACCATCATTCCCTACACACCTATGCCTTATGGCCAAAGGTGACCGGAAGGTACAAAACTCCAATGATGATAGTGATGATGATTGTGGTAGTGATAGTGACAATGAATTTGAAGCACCTTCATATGATGAACTTGTCACCTTGCTTAATGATTACTCTAAAATCATTAGAAAGACAAGAGCTAAAAATAAAAAGCTAAAACTTGAGAATAAGTCTCTTCTTGCTAAATATGACATAGCCGAAAAAGCTAATGATGAGCTTAGAGAAGAAAATAAGGTTGTGCCATCCTCTCTCAAGGAGCTCAAACAATCCCTAAAAGAGCTTAGAGCAAAACATGATAAACTTAAGGAGATACACAATGAGCTCAACACTAGATACAACTTGCTTAAGGAAGAGTATACAACTCTCAAAGTTAACCATGATAACCTTGTGCTTTCATATGATCTTTTATCCGATGAAACACATGATGCTACTAACAATGTTGTTAAGATTGATATAGCCACATCATGTGATGATTTGATTGTTGAGAGCATTGAGCAAGGTTCTAGTGGCAAAGGTAAGCAAGTTGTTATGGTCGAGCATTATGATGACTATGTCAAGATCAAGAATGAGAATGCAAAGCTAAAGCAAGATCTTGAGAAGCTCTCATCCTTCAACACCATTGTCATTGAGACTCAAGAATGCAACAATGAGATTGATCAAGAGATTGAGTCACTCAAAGAGGAGATCAAAAAGCTCAACTTTGAGAAGAGTTGTGCATTTGGTGCTACAAGAGTTGATCATGATGTAGAGAAGCTAAAAGAGGAAAACAAGCAACTCAAGTTAGAGAAGGATCACTTGAAAGTTGGATTGCAAAAGTTCTCTCGAGGCAACTATCTTCAAAGTGAGCTACTCATGAACACCGTCATGAAGATGGATAGAAGTGGCATTGGTTTCTTGGCTCAACAAGAGAAGAAAGTCAAAGCTCAACAACATCACAATCCAAAGCCCAAGCCAAAGAGATGCTTTGAGTGTGGTCAAGAAGGTCACTTTGCTCATGAGTGTGAAACTCCACCACCACAACCCTTGCCCAAGCATGCTAGACCCTTTGCCTTCAATGCTCACTACATTCTTAGAAAGAAAGAAAGTGGAAAAGTTCAAGTCACATTCTTAGGTCCTCCCAACAAGAATAGGCCTAAGCAAATTTGGGTTGCAAAGTCACTAGTTGAGAAAGTTAAGGGCCCCTCTCAAGTTTGGGTCCCTAAACAACAAGCTTGATCTCTCATGTGTGTAGGTGAACTACAAGACCGGTGGAAGTCATTGGGTTATTGATAGTGGTTGCACTTAACATATGACCGGTGATCCTCGTATGTTCATCTCACTAGATGAAGGAGTTGACAATCAAGAGAAGATTACATTTGGAGACAACTCAAAAGGCAAAGTACAAGGGTTGGAGAAGATTGCTATATCAAATGATCATTCAATATCAAATGTGCTTCTTGTTGCATCCTTGAGCTTCAACTTGCTATCCGTTGGTTAATTGTGTGATCTTGGTTTTGAATGTTTATTCACCGAGAAGGAAGTGGTTGTGTCAAAGAAAGATGATCATCAAGTGATATTCAAGGGTTTTAGATACAACAATCTGTATCTAGTTGATTTCTCCTCCGAAGATGTAAATTTGAAGACTTGCCTATTCACGAAGACATCACTTGGTTGGTTATGGCATAGGAGGCTTGCTCATGTTGGAATGAACACTCTCAAGAAGCTATTGAAGAAGAAAATGGTTAGAGGTTTGAAGGATGTTGTATTTGAGAAGGACAAGCTTTGTAGTGCATGTCAAGCCGGCAAGCAAGTTGCCAACACTCACCCCTCCAAAGCATTCATGTCAACATCCAAGGTGCTTGAGCTACTTCACATGGATTTATTTGGACCTACAACCTACAAGAGCTTAGGAGGCAACCTATATTGTCTAGTGATTGTTGATGACTATTCAAGATACACATGGGTATTCTTTCTTCATGACAAAACCAAAGCCACTCCATCATTCAAGAAGTTTACCAAGAGAGCACAAAATAAGTTTGAGACCAAGATCAAGAAGATAAGAAGTGATAATGGAAAAGAATTTGACAACACAAACATTGAAGAATATTGTGATGAAGTTGGGATCAAGCATGAAGTTTCTTCAACTTACACTCCGCAACAAAATGGTGTAGTAGAGAGGAAGAACCGGACATTAATCACCCTTGCTAGAACAATGCTTGATGAGTACAACACACCGGAGAGGTTTTGGGCCGAAGCTATCAACACCGCATGCTATGCGGCCAACCGATTGTTTTCTCACCGGTGGTTCAACAAGACTCCGTATGAGTTGCTCAATGGGAAGAAGCCGGATATCAATTTCTTCCGGGTGTTTGGTTGCAAATGTTACATCTACAAGAAGCGGCAACACCTAGGGAAGTTCCAAAGACGTTGTGATATTGGCTTTCTTGTTGGTTACTCATTGAAGTCCAAAGCATATCGAGTATTCAACCATGCCACCGGCTTGGTAGAAGAAACATATGATGTGGAGTTTGATGAATCTAACGGCTCTCAAGGAGCACATGAGAATCTTGATGATGTAGGTAATGAACCATTGAGGGAGGCTATGAAGAATATTCCAACCGGAGACATCAAGCCAAAGGAGGATGAAGATGAAGTGCAAGTGATAGATCAACCCTCTTCATCCCGTGTGCCACAAGATGATGATAAAGATAGGAGAAATCCAAATAAAGACACTCCAATCTCCCATGAAGAAAGAGTGGCACAAGCTCAAGATGTTGATGCTCCACAACCTCCTCCCCAAGTGGTTGATAGAAGGACAACTCCTCTACTCCAAGCACATCCACAAGATCTCATCATCGGAAGTCCGACAAGGGGTGTAATGTCTCGCTCTCAAAAATATGCATCATTTATTGAACATCACTCTTTTGTCTCTTGCATTGAGCCTACTAGCATAGATGAAGCTCTTCAAGATCTGGATTGGGTGAATGCTATGCACGAAGAGTTGAACAACTTCACCCGCAACCAAGTATGGACACTTGAAGAGCGTCCCAAAGGTGCAAGAGTCATTGGAACAAAATGGGTGTTCCGCAACAAGCAAGATGATCAAGGTGTGATCATGAGGAACAAGGCAAGACTAGTTGCAAAGGGGTTCTCTCAAGTTGAAGGCTTGGATTTTGGAGAGACCTTTACACCGGTTGTAAGACTTGAAGCCATTCGTATCCTCCTTGCATATGCATCTAATCACAACATTAAACTCTTTCAAATGGATGTGAAAAGTGCATTTTTAAATGGCTTCATAAATAAACTAGTCTATGTTGCAACCTCCCGGGTTTGAAGACCCTAGATATCCTAATCATGTTTATAGGTTGTCCAAGGCATTATATGGGCTTAAGCAAGCCCCAAGAGCTTGGTATGAGCGCCTTCGAGACTTCCTTATTGAGAAGGGCTTCAAGATCGGGACGGTGGACACCATACTATTCACCAAGAAGCTTAATGGGGATATCTTCATTTGTCAAGTCTATGTTGATGATATCATATTTGGCTCAACAAATGAAGACTATTGCAAAGAGTTTGGTGATTTGATGTCGAAGGAATTCGAGATGTCTATGATTAGGGAGCTTACATTCTTTCTTGGTTTTCAAGTAAAGCAAATGAGAGAAGGGAATTTCATCTCTCAAGAAAAGTATACCAAGGATCTTCTCAAGAGGTTCAATATGGATGAATGTAAGCCCATCAAGGCTCCAATGCCATCCAATGGACATCTCGACCTAGATGAGGGAGGTAACCCGGTTGACCAAACTCTCTACCGTTCTATGATTGGTAGTTTGTTATACTTGACCGCATCTAGGCCCGATATCATGTTTAGTGTGTGTATGTGTGCTAGATTTCAAGCTAACCCTAAGGAAGCTCACTTAGTTGCCGTGAAAAGGATCCTTAGGTATCTTAAGCACTCACCAAGCATTGGCCTTTGGTATCCCAAAGGAGCTAGCTTTAACCTTGTGGGCTATTCCGATTCGGATTATGCCGGTTGCAAAATTGATAGAAAAAGCACATCCGGAGGGTGCCATTTGCTTGGTAGATCACTAGTGTCTTGGTCCACAAAGAAACAAAATAGTGTGGCTTTGTCAACCGCCGAGGCGGAGTGCATAGCCGTGGGAGCTTGTTGTGCACAAATCCTTTACATGATGCAAACCCTTCTAGACTATGGTGTAGTTCTAAAAGGGGTACCTTTGTTGTGTGATAATGAGAGTGCCGTAAAACTTGCTAACAACCCGGTTCAACACTCTCGCACCAAGCACATCGATATCCGTCATCACTTCCTTAGAGATCATGTTGCAAAAGGAGATATATCTTTAGAGGGAGTAAGGACGGAAGATCAATTGGCGGATATCTTCACAAAACCTTTAGATGAAGCACGGTTTTGTAAGTTGAGGAATGAGCTTAATGTTCTTGATCTAAGTAACTTCGCTAAAAGATGAGCTTGTATTGTCGGTTGCATTGCATTTGTAATATAAACATGTTTAAATTTATGTATTGCAAGTAGAGCTTGGCTAACTTGGTTAAGATAACCGCCCCAAAGCATGTGAAGAAGCTTAACCAAGGACAAACTTGACAAGCGACTAGATTCAAATTCAAGTAATGCATTGCATATGCATTTGTGTTTCTTTTTGTCGTTTCTTTTTGGTTAAGCTTGAGCATCCGCTGTGTTCGTCCACCGATAGGGGGAGCATTTGACGCTTCTATTGGTTATATACTCTATTTGGTGGCCATACGATGTCTCCTCGTTCGTTCTTATCGCCTATTTTCGCTAAAAAGCATATAGCCTAAGGCAAAATATTTTCGAATTTGAGGGTTTAAGAGAGGCATCTCACACCAGTCCTAATTTGGTGTTCATTTGGATCTTACAAAGTTGGGACGAGGTTGGCAAAGTTCGGCGCAAGAAATCAGCAAAGAACAAAGACTCGAGGAGCACCGACGCCGGACCGGACTCCGAAAGCAAAGACGTCCGGGCCAAGATACAAATTGGGGACATGTCACCGACCGTCCGGTCAATGGAGAAACTCACGCGGCCCGGCCGAAGACGGGAGGTGACCGGACTGCCAAGGCGTCCGGTCAACACCAACGGACGCGGGCCCCGGCCAAAAATTGACCGATTTGGAGAGCTCGAAGTTGTGCCCGACGCCACTGCTCAAAGGGCCCGGCCCCTCTCGAGGACGCGCGTCCGTCGCCATTTAAACGGCGCAGAACTCTTGTGACATGCGGGGGGCCCGCCTTCCCTTTTCTCCTTCCTCATTCAACCGGCCAAGGCCATCGCCTGCTTCTTTCTCGACGCCGAATCGCCGCCGCGGCCTTCGCCTCTAGCAACCGCATTCACCGCACCTTCGCACGGCCGCCACCGCTACCTCAAGACACCACCGCCGGGCCGTGCTCTCACGCCGCCGGCCCACGCCGTGGTCACCGCCATCTTGCCAGTGCGCCGCCGATCCTAAACCCTAGCGCCGCCGTGCCTTCCTGCCACTGTTGAGGTGTGCTCTGCTCTGCTCATCCCCCACCACGTCTCCGCCGACACACACTCTCCCTCCCTCGGCCGGCGATCCCTCTCATTTGGTGAGCATCCACCCTGCCCTGCAACTGTTCGACAAAATGCTCAAATGGCAAGCCATGCCCGTCTCACTGCAAATCTGAACCCTGACTTTGTTCTATTCTTTTGCAGTGACCTCTCGCTCTTTGTGGTGCCCTGCCGTGTCATTGTTCTCACTTTCTTCGCAGGTCTCTGCTTCGCCCTAGGTAGCATGCCCTCCTCTATGTCTTATCTTCGTGCTTGCTTCCGTTAGGGCTTCGCGTCTCTAGTGAATATGGTTGCTTATATATATATATCCTATCTATTCATTCTATGCAGCGAGTCGAGTCGAATTGATGAGTGTGATTGACAGGGGCAGTTGGCAGTGACAGAGAACTCAGGGCCAAGCCCGTGAGTAAGGAACAGAGGCCAAGCCTCTTGAGTGTCAGTGAGTCTTCTTGATTGATCAGTGGCAGTGATTCTTTCACTCGGGGGAGATTTCTTGATTGACTTGGCAAAGGGTTCTTGTCGGCTTGGTTCTTGTCGCTTGTTCCGGGATTTGATCTTTTCAAATGCAGTTGTTCTTACCGTGGCGGTGATTTCTTGATTCAGCAGATGGCCCGTTGTAAGAACGTTGGTGGTGCACCAGCACCCTCCTCCTCCTCCTCCACGTAAGGGTAAGGGGAAGGTGTACACCAAGAAGAAGCGAAAGAGACAGAGTACCGAGGCCGAGAGGCTTCTAGCGATAGCAGACGCCGCAGCCTCTTGCAGAGAGGTGGTGCCCGTGGTAGCTTGAGGATCCATGAGCCGACCCCACTTCGCCGCCGTGCACTCCGCACACCCACTCCTCACGAGCCACCCGGTACTTGTGGATGATCGGGGAGTCCCAAGACAGCTCGAGGATCTACCCCATGACCTTGGTGGTACAGAGGCCGGCAGTTCAGCTCAGGCAGAGGCCGAGGCAGAGGCAGAGGCAGCGGAGTAGCCCGAGGACACCGAGGAGCAGCCTGAGGACCCACCACGCCGCCGCTCTTCACGCACTCGCCTCGTGTCACCCTAGAGCCGAG